>JAWPHD010006036.1:0-151643 GCA_037043455.1 Cyrtodaria siliqua
TTGCACAACACTTATCTTCCATGAGGCCTTCTGATAAAAACAGCAACTTATAAACAATAGCAAGTGAATACATGCACGTAACATTAATACTATGTTTCAAGCTGGCATTCAAAACAAGTATTCACTATTAACACAACTTAATTTGAGCAGAACACCTGTTATCTTGAAATAGAAATAATTTATAATTGTGTTTGAAAGCATAAATAGAAACAGAAGTCCGAATATTTTCTGGGATTGAATTCCAAGTCCGCATGGCAACATAGGTAAAAGATTGTTTTAAATATTCGGATTTAGGTCTAGGATGCTTAATGTCATGTTTAATGCATGATCTTAAATTATATCTGCTATTTTCAGAAAATGTTATTAATTTACTTATGTATATTGGTGTAAGATTATGAATTGCTTTATAAACTAAAACACCTACTTGAAATTTACATCTTGTTTCAAATGACATCCAATTTAACTCATTGAAAAGATTTGCAGAAGGTGTATGTAAAGGTTTTTATCAAAATCCAGCGTGCGATGCTTTTTTGTAAAGTAACAACCTTTGTAAAATTTAATTTAGTACAATTACTCCAGAGGATAGATCCATAATCAAATATTGGAACTAAATATGCATTATAGAATAGCTTTTTCATATCAAGTGTCAAATATTTAGATATTCGTCTTAAAAGAGTGAATTTACTCGATATATGATTACAGACTTTGCTTATCTGAACATCCCACTTTAGATGTTGATCTATTGTAATTCCGAGAAGTTTTTGAGAAGACACTGATTGTATCAGGCAATTATCTATCGAAAGCGTGAGTTTTCGAGAATGGTTTATTTTATATTTTGAACCTAATAGCATACATGTTGTTTTTGTAGGATTTATAACCATGTTATTTATAGTGCACCATTTATTTATGTTATTTAAGTCAGTTTGTAATTTATTCTCAATGGATGACACATCCAGCCCTGATGTATGTAGCGTGGAGTCATCAGCATACATGTCAACTGAAGCTTCTTTGGAAGCTAAAGGTAGATCATTTACATAAATCAAGAACAAAAGTGGTCCTAGGATAGATCCCTGAGGGACACCTGATTTGATGATTCTCTCCTCAGATTGATACTGTCCAACTCTGACTACTTGTGTCCTGTTAGACAGATATGACTGAAACCAACGTATTGTTAAAGTCGAAAAATGATACAAATGCAGTTTGTATAATAGTATCTCATGATCAACCATATCAAACGCCTTTCTCATGTCAAGGAAAACACTGCCAACAAAGTTTCCAGAATCAATTTGTTTCAACCAGCTATCAACAAGGTTAATAAGTGCTGTTTGGCAAGAATGATTTTTACGAAATCCAGATTGAGCCGAGTACAAAATATTAAATTGTTGAAAGAAAGAGTGCAGTTGCGCAGCAACATGCTTCTCAAATATTTGGAAATTGTTGGTAATAATGAGATAGGTCTATAATTGTTCGGGTCATCTTTTGGTCCATTTTTAGCTCTACTGGCCGAAGGCCAGCAGAGCTTATGGATGCCGAGTTGTCCGTCGTCCGTCCGTCGTCCGTCGTCGGCGTTAACTTTTGTCTCGTTAAGACGATAGGGCCTTCATTTTTTATCCGATCTTTACCAAACTTTAACAGGTTGTTAATGTCAATGAAAGCTCGGATGAGTTCGAAAACCAGCCAGATCGGACAAGTAACAGCGGAGTTATGGCCCTTGATTTAGTTAAAAAATGCTATATCGCTATATTTTGCCTCGTTAAGACGATAGGGCCTTCATTTTTCATCCTATCTTTACCAAACTTTACCGCATTGTTAATATCAATGAAAGCTTGGACGAGTTCGAAAACCAGCCAGATCGGACCAGTAACAGCAGAGTTATGGTCCTTGATTTAGTTAAAAATTGCTATATTTTGCCTCGTTAAGACGATAGGTCCCTTCATTTTTCATCATCTCTTTACCAAACTTTACCACATTTTTAATATTAATGAAAGCTCGGACAAGTTTCGAAAACCAGCCATATCGGACTAGTAACAGGGGAGTTATGGCTCTTGATTTAGTTAAAAATGCTATATTTTGCAGCGTTAAGACGATAGAGGCTTCACTGTTCATCTGATCTTTACCAATCTTTATCAGATTGTTAATGTTGTTGAAAGCTCAAACAAGTTTGAAAACCAGCCATATCGGACCAGTAACAGCCGAGTTATGGCCCTTGATTTAGTTAAAAATGTTATATTTTGCTTCGTTAAGATGATAGGGGCTTCATTGTTCATCCGATCTTTACCAAACTTTATCAGATTGTTAATATCAATGAAAGCTCGGATGAGTTCGAAAACCAGCCAGATCGGATTAGTAACAGCGAAGTTATGGCCCTTGATTTAGTTAAAAATGCTATATTTTGCCTTGTTAAGATGATAGGGGCTTCATTGTTCATCCGATCTTCACCAAACTTTATCAGATTGTTAATATCAATGAAGGCTCGGACAAGTTCGAAAACCAGCCATATCGGATTAGTAACAGCGGAGTTATGGCCCTTGATTTAGTTAAAAATGCTATATTTTGCCTCGTTAAGACGATAGGGCCTTCATTTTTCATCCGATCTTTACCAAACTTTATCGTTAATGTCTATGAAAGCTCGGACAAGTTCGAAAACCAGCCATATCGGATTAGTAACAGCGGAGTTATGGCCCTTGATTTAGTTAAAAATGCTATAATTTGCCTCGTCATGCGTTAGGGCCTTCATTTTGCATACTTTAGCAGATTTTATGACTTTCTTTTTTTTATATGATTATTATTTTTATTTAATGGTTTCTTTATTTGAATTTTTTTATTATTTTTTATTTTATAATTTATTTATTTGTTTTAAAAAAAAAAAAAAAAATTTAATATATATTTTTTTAAATTATTCATTGATTGATTGATTTTTATTTTTTTGGTTTAATTATTATTATTATTATTATTATTATTATTATTATTATTATTTTTTTAATTTCTTTTTTTTTGGTTTTAATTTTTTTAATTTTTTTTTTTTTTAATTGATTTATTTATTGATTTATTTTTATTTTTTTTTACCTCTATGTTGGACCAGTCGGACCAGTAACAGAGGAGTTACGGCTCTTGATTTAGTTAAAAATGCTATATTTTGCCTCGTTTATACGGTAGGGCCATCATTTTTCATATGATCTGTACCAAACTTTACCAGATTCTTTAGTTGTGGCCCTTGATTTAGTTAAAAAGCTGTTTTTTGCCCGAAACTTTCAAAAAGACGTAAATGGCAGTCACTCGCTTCATTGATGTTATAAGAGCCGTGTTTGCCAGTAGAGCGTCCACAGGCCCTCTTGGGCCTCTTGTTGTGTATTGGTAACACGCATGCCTTTTTTAGCTGATCAGGAAATATGCCTTGATCTATGCATTTATTAATGATTGAAGTGATAGCATTACTGATACAATCCGATGCTGCTTTTATAATACGAGGTCCAGTACCATCTATACCTTTTGCTTTATTTATATCTAATTTATCAATTATTAGCCTTACTTCGAAAATCGAGATGTAATCTATTTTAAATATTGCCTGTTTTAATTTATTATCAATACGTTTTTAGCTCTACTGATCAGAGATCAGCAGAGCTTATGCCGTGGTGCGGCGTCCGTCGTCCGTCCGTCTGTCTGTCCGTCCGTCTGTCCGTTAACTTTTTTTTTGTAGCGACTACTCCTCTGAAACTACTGAATAGATTTTCATGAAACTTTACAGAAATGTTGCCCATGAAGTCTAGTTGATCCTAGCAAAAATTCATGTTGATGTGAAATCCAAGATGGCCGCCAAAGCTAAAAATAGATTTTTTAAATTCAAGTTTGTAGCGACTACTTCTTGAAAACTATAAGTGATATTGATATGGGACTTTTTCTAAAATGATCAGCATGACATGATGTTGGTCCTTGTCGAAAATCGTTTTGATTTGACGTTAAACATGGCTACCAGCGGCCATCTTTGTTTACATAGAGTTATATGAAAACTTGTAGCGACTACTCCTCTGAAACTACTTGACGGATTTTCATGAAACTTCACAGGAATGTTGCTCTTGATGTCTAATTGATCCTAGCAAAATTTCAGGTTGGCCGGAAATTCAAGATGGCCGCCACGGCTAAAAATAGATTTAAAAAAAATAAGTTTGTAGCGACTACTTCTTGAAAACTATAAGAGATATTGATATGGGACTTTTTCTAAAATTATCAGCATGACATGATGGTTATCCGAGTTGAACATTATTTTGATTCGACGTTAAACGTGGCTGCCAGTGGCCATCTTTGTTAACATAGAGTTATATAATGATAACTTGTAGCGACTACTCCTCTGAAAATACTTGACGGATTTTCATGAAACTTCACACGAATGTTGCTCTTGATGTCTAATTGATCCTTGCAAAATTTCAGGTCGGCCGGAAATTCAAGATGGCCGCCATGGCTAAAAATAGATTTTCAAAATACAAGTTTGTAGCGACTACTTCTTGAAAACTATAAGTGATATTGATATGGGACTTTTTCTAAAATGATCAGCATGACATGATGGTTATTCAAGTCGAACATTATTTTGATTCGACGTTAAACATGGCTGCCAGTGGCCATGTATGTTTACATAAGAGTTATATAATGATAACTTGTAGCGACTACTCCTCTGAAACTACTTGACGGATTTTCATGAAACTTCACACGAATGTTGCTCTTGATGTCTAATTGATCTTAGCAAAATTTCAGATCGGCCGGAAATTCAAGATGGCCACCATGGCTAAAAATAGATTTTTAAAAAATAAGTTTGTAGCGACTACTTCTTGAAAACTATAAGAGATATTGATATGGGACTTTTTCTAAAATTATCAGCATGACATGATGGTTATCCGAGTCAAACATTATTTTGATTCAATGTTAAACATGGCTGTCAGTGGCCATCTTTGTTTACATCGAGTTATATAATGAAAACTTGTAGCGACTACTCCTCTGAAACTATTGACGGATTTTCATGAAACTTCACAGGAATGTTGCTCTTGATGTCTAATTGATCCTAGCAAAATTTCAGGTCGGCCGGAAATTCAAGATGGCCACCAAGGCTGAAAATAGATTTTCAAAAAACCAGTTTGTAGCGACTACTTCCTGAAATCAAAATCAATCAGTAGAGCTTCAAGGTCATTGACCTCTTGTTTTAATTCAGCGTAGTTATTTGCATATATTGGAGTTTTGTTTATTGTATTAGCAATATTAACAAAGTGGTCATTTAGAGCGTCAGCTATATTTTTCTCCCCCTCAGTTGTAACATTATTAATATTTAAAATTGGTGGTAATTTTTATAACAGTTTGATTGGTCTGTGCAGATATTGATTTAAGATGCGACCAAATAAATTTAGAGTCTTTTTAGCTCTACTGGCCGAAGGCCAGCAGAGCTTATGGGATGGCGAGTTGCCTGTCGTCCGTCGTCCGTCCGTCGTCCGTCGTCAGTCTTCCGTCCGTCTGTTAACTTTTGCCTTGTGAACACTCTAGGGCCTTCATTATTAATCAAATCTTTACGGAACTTTGCCAGTGTCTTTATATCAATGAAAGCTCGGACAAGTTCGAAAACCAGCCGGATCCGATAAATTTCACCGGAGTTATGGCCCTTGTTTTGCTGAAACATGCCATATTAAGCATTGTGAACACTCTAGCACCTTCATTTATTGTTTGATCTTTACCAAACTTGCACAGATTGTTAATATCACTGAAAGCTCGGACAAGTTCGAAAACCAGCCAAATTGGATCAGTAACACTGGAGTTATGGCCCTTGTTTTTTCTGAAAATTGCTATTGTCTGCCTTGTGAACGCTCTAACACCTTTGTTTATTATTTGATTGTTACCAAACTTGCACAGATTGTTAATACCAATGATAGCTTGGACAAGTTCGAAAATCAGCTGAATTGCTTCTGTAACACCAGAGTTATGGCCCTTGTTTTTTCTGAAAAATGCCATTTTCTGCCTTGTGGACACTCTAGCACCTTCATTTATTATTTGATCTTTACCAAACTTGCACAGATTGTTAATATCAATGAAAGCTTGAACAAGTTCGAAAACCAGCTAAATCGGATTAGTAACACCCGGGTGATGGCCCTTGTTTTTTCTGAAAAATGCTATTTTTTGCCTTGTGAACACTCTAGAGCCTTCAATATTAATCAGATCTTTACTTAACTTTGCCAGTGTCTTTATATCAATGAAAGCTCAAACTAGTTCGAAAACCGGCAAGATCGGAGTTATGGCCCTTGTTTTGCTGAAAAATGCCATATTAAGCCTTGTGAACACTCTATCACTTTCATTTATTGTTTGATCTTTACCAAACTTGAACAGGTTGTTAATATCAATGAAAGTTCGAAAACCAGCTAGATCGGACCATTAACAGCGGAATTATTGCCCTTGATTTAGTTAAAAATGCTATAGTTTGCCTTGTTAAGACGATAGGGGCTTCATTGTTCATTTGATCTTTACCAAACTTTATCAGATTGTTAATATCAATGAAAGCTAGGACAGGTTCGAAAACCATTCATATCGGAGCAGTAACAGCGGAGTTATGGCCCTTGATTTAGTGCAAAATGCTATATTTTGCCTCGTTAAAGACTGTATTTTTTATCCGATCTTTACCAAACTTGATCAGATTGTTAATGTCAATAAAAGCTCGGTCAAGTTCAAAAACACACAGATTGGATCAGTAACAGCGGAGTTGTTTTTTATTTATTTATTTTTTTTTTTTGATTTTTTTTTTTAGCTCTATGTTGGACCATTCGGACCAGTAACAGAGGAGTTATGGCTCTTGATTTAGTTAAAAATGCTATATTTTGCCTTGTTAATACGGTAGGGCCTTCATTTTTCATCTGATCTTTACCAAACTTTTCCAGATTCTTCAGTTATGGCCCTTGATTTAGTTGAAAAGCTGTTTTTTGCCCAAAACTTTCAAAAAACCGTAAATGGCAGTCTCTCGCTTCATTGATGTTATAAGAGCCATGTTAGCCAGTAGAGCGTCCACAGGCCCTCTTGGGCCTCTTGTTTTATCTTTAATTGCATTTGCAAAAAACTTTTTCTTACCTAAAGTAATCAGATGGTTAGTTTTATTCCTCCATTTTTAGCTCACCTGAGCCGAAGGCTCAAAGGTGAGCTATTGGGATCACTCTTCGTCCGTCGTCCGTCGTCGTCCGTCGTCGTCGTCGTCCGTCGTTAACTTTTGCTTCAAATAACTTCTCCTCACAAACCTCTTGGCTAATTTTGACCAAACTTTACGTGGATGATCCTTAGGTGAATGCTTTTTAGATTTGTTAAAATTAGGTCAGCGCGACATCCAAGATGGCCGCCATTACCATATATGGTTGAAACCTTAAAAAATCTTCTCAAGAACCGCTGGATAGATTTCGACAGTTTTTCTTTTAAAATGATCGCCAACGTCTAGACTATCAAGTTTGTTCAAATGAAGTCCCCGGGGTCAAAAATGGCCATGCCCCAGGGGTCCAAAGTTCGTATATTGAGATTTTGCATGTTTTTCATATAGACATATAGGAAAAAACTTTAAAAAATCTTCTTCTCTGAAACCACAAGGCACAGAGGTCTCATGTATTACATGTAGCATCAGCTTATGGTCCTCTACTAAGTTTGTTCAAATGGTAACCCTGGGGTCAAATTTGTCCCTGCCCCGGGGGTCACAGTTTTACATAGACTTATATAGGATTTTTTTTTAAAAATCTTCTTCTCAGAAACTGCAAGAGCCAGAGGTTTGATATTTTGCATTTACTATAAGCTTATGGTCCTTTACCAAGTTTGTTCAAATGGTGACCCAGGGGTCACATTTGGCCCCGCCCCGGGGGTCACAGTTTTACATAGGCTTGTATAGGGAAAAACTGAAAAAAAATCTTCTTCTCTGGAACCACATGGCACGGAGCTCTCATGTATTACATGTAGCATCAGCTTATGGTCCTCTACTTAGTTTGTTCAAATGGTGACCCTTGGGTCCAATTTGTCCCTGCCCCGGGGGCCACAGTTTTACATAGACTTGTATAGGATTTTTTTTTATAAAATCTTCTTCTCGGAAACTGCAAGAGCCAGGGGTTTGATATTTTGCATTTACTATAAGCTTATGGTCCTTTACTAAGTTTGTTCAAATGGTGACCCAGGGGTCACATTTGGCCCCGCCCCGGGGGTCATAGTTTTACATAGGCTTGTATAGGGAAAAACTTAAAAATCTTCATCTCTGGAACCACATGGCACTGAGCTCTCATGTATTACATGTAGCATCAGCTTATGGTTCTCTACCTAGTTTGTTCAAATGGTGACCCTGGGGTCGAATTTGTCCGCGCCCTGGGGGTCACAGTTTTACATAGATATGAATAGGGAAAAACTTAAAAATCCTTCTTCTCTGAAACTGCAAGAGCCAGAGGTTTAATATTTTGCTTTTGCTATAAGCTCATGGTCCTCTACCAATTTTGTTCAAATGGTGACCCAGGGGCCACATTTGGCCCCGCCCCGGGGGTTACAGTTTTACATAGGCTTGTATAGGGAAAAGCTGAAAAAAATCATCTTCTCTGGAACTGCAAGAGCCAGAGGTTTAATATTTTGAATTTACTATTAGATTATGGTCCCCTACCAAGTTTGTTCAAATGATGACCCAGGGGTAAAATTTGACCCCACTCCGTGGGTCACAGTTTTACATAGACTTATATAGGAAACACATTAAAGACTTCTTCTCTGGAACTACAAGAGCCAGAGGTTTAATATTTTGCATTTACTATACTCTTATGGTCCTTTACCAAGTTTGTTCAAATGGTGACCCTGGGTTCACATTTGGCCCCACCCCAGTGGTCACGTTTTACATAGACTTGTATAGGGAAAAACTTAAAAAATCTTCTTCTCTAAAACCACAAAGCACACAGCTCTCATATATTACATGTAGCCCTGGGGTCACATTTTGCTCTGCCCAAGGTGTTATTCTCTAGCACCTTCATTTTATATTCGATCTTTACCAAACTTTGTCAGTGTCTTAAACTGTCTATATCAATGTTGTTATACACAACAGAGCCCACATTTCTTGAACAACCTTAACCAAACTTGCACAGATTGTATAGGACCATAAGATTTCGAAGAAGTTCGATAATGTGTATAGGACCATAAGATTTCGAAGAAGTTCGATAATGTGCCAGTACTCAGATGATCGCTTTAGGGCCATCTTGGCCCTGGCCCTCTTTTATTGGTTCAAATTAACTCAGGTGAGCGATATAGGGCCATCATGGCCCTCTTGTTTATATTCTGGCCATTTTTTAGCTTTATTGAACTTATCACGTAATTTTCTTGCCTCTTTAATTTTATCAGAGTACCATTCAGGCTGTTTTGGGCGTTTAATTTGTCTCTGTTTTAAAGGAGCATGTTTAGAAAGAGCATAGTTTAACACTGAGTATAAATATGCAAGTGAAGTGTTTGGATCAGTGAGTGTTTCAGCAGTATTTATTTGAGGATGATTTGATAGAGTACCTTCCCTTGAAAGTTTGCCGCTCTTTTTGACAACACATGTTTTGTTACTGAGGTAAACCCCAATTAAGTGAACTGATACACACTTGATGGAGCTTGTTATACAGTTACATAGATGACAAGTATGTATATGTTCGATTTTGAAATAAAACATAATTTTAAAGGTAGTAACAGATCTGTGTGCTACTTAAGATTGTTGTTAATATAAATGTGAAGCAACACGTATTAGCCCGAGTGATGAAACTTGTATCTACTCTACATTGCATTTTATAAATGACCAGGCCAAGAAATACGAGGTAACGCCAATTCTCACATTTGATCAACCTCTATGGTGGAAAGCCCTGAACATCGTTCTATCAGAACTTAGTAACAGCGACCTGCGACACATTGTGCTCAGATTGGGAGGACTGCACATGGAAATGAGTTTCCTAGGCTGTATTGGTCATATAATGACAGACTCGGGGTTAACAGAACTGCTAGAAACAATATATGCGGATAATGCTGTTATGCACATGCTAACAGGCAAAGCCATATCACGAACAGTTAGAGGCCACAACCTTGTAGATATGGCCCTGTATTCGTTAATGGCCGCCGAAGTCTTTAATATTGACTTACGTAAGAACAAACCGAGTGGTGAAATTGAAGGTGACTAAACAAATGACGATCTGAGTTCAATGGTGGTTCGGAAAATGATGAGACATGCAATGTTGGACTGAAAACAAATAAGAAGGAAAGTACCTCTGACGAGCAAGTTAACGTATCTGTGGACACGGAAAATCACCTAATCGAGACAGCAGAATTGTTAGCTGAAGAAACATATAGACATGAATGAATAGGCTTTGACAATGATATTGAGTGTGCATTGACTGTGTTTGATCAGGTTCTAGCAGGTGAGTTAGATGTTGAATCTGCATGTTCATCTGCTGTAGTAAAGCGCATAAAAGAGAGAGTAGATACGCACCGTAGTAACTTAAAACAAAGTCGCACATCAAGATTGTGGCTTCAATACATGGAGAAGGTTGATATGATTTTTTAAGGCAGAACGATCTGGTAACTGGAAGCTCCATTTACAGGCAGTATTAGATATGTTACCCTATTTCACAGCATCTGACCACAACTTGTATGCGGTCGGCACACGTATTCCTTGCAAACATTAGAAACAAGTAGTCCTGATGTGTACAGGTACTTTATGGAGGAGTATCATGTACTAAGACAAAGCGATCGATTTTGGGCAGGACTCTTGACTGATTTAGTCATAGAACAAATGCTCATGAGAAGTTTGAAAACAACTGGTGGGATAACACGAGGAAGGGGAATGACAAACACAGAGGACACTGTGGGAACTTTCCCGCCCCGCTTTCTCAGAAATCAACGAAGCTATGCAACAAGTATCAGGAACAGAATTCATCACCAGTGACCAGCATAAAGATACTTCAAACGCACGGCAACAGAGAGACAAGAAAGACACGAACATTCTAATAGAATATCTCAGTGAAAGAAACCCCTTTAATAAGGATCCTGAGCTAAAAAGTATATCAAGTGGAGTTGTTTCTGATGATTCTGTCAATGTAGATGATGCGAAAGCTGTTGGGATCAAGATTCTAGACAAAATGTCTGGAAGCACTGTTATGGATTTTGCTTTCAAGCGAAAAGATCAAGTAAAAACAATGTCGGATACGGCTGGTTTGAAAATAGGCGATGAAACTACTATTTCAACGGCTTGTTTTTTGCGGCAAGAATCACTTCCAGAAGACGAACTGGATTCGCTATTCTCTTATGAGTTATGCACTTACCCTCCAGCAATATTTGAAACCCCGCACTTGCTGAGAGAGGCTGTTAAGCCAGCATTGGCAGAAGCTATACGAGATAAATTAAAACCACAGTGAAAGACCCACTGGTGAAATGAAATATATACTTGATAACGGTTGCCTTTTGCAACGGATTCCTTGGCCAAAATCTAACAGCTATGGTCAAATATGTGATGTGTATGTGGAGCATGTTACAAAGAAGTATGGAAAAGCGACTGTGGTATTTGATGTATATGACAGTGTGCCAAGTACTAAACCCACAACACATCTGAGGCGAACATGGGTTGCGTTGGGACGGAAGTTAAATTCACTGAGAAAATGATCATGAGAGGAAAGAAAGTAAGTTCCTCACAAACAAGAAAAACAAACAAAGATTTATTCTTCTTCTAAGTGATAATTTGCAAAATGCGGGTATTGAAACTGTACACTCTTCA
Organism: Cyrtodaria siliqua; assembly: GCA_037043455.1. Lineage (NCBI taxonomy): Eukaryota > Metazoa > Mollusca > Bivalvia > Adapedonta > Hiatellidae > Cyrtodaria > Cyrtodaria siliqua. Next base: position 11,756 of record JAWPHD010006036.1, read on the forward strand.
GACGATGCGGATCTTCTTATGGTAAAGACAGCTGTGACCTACTCCTTAAAAACGCAGACGTCATTAGTTGGAGATCTGTTGATACTGCTGTGTTACTATACGGTAACACTTCAGAAGAAACGGGTACATATATGGAAAAGCACAGTATGGAACATTCAAGACACAAAACGTAGATTGGGTGAAGAAATATGCTCTAATATACTGTTTCTTCATGCAATTCTTGGCTGCGACACAACATCAAGGATATATGGACATGGGAAGGGTACTGTTCTGAAAACGTAAGAAAACAACTCGGAATTTCATCTGGCTGCAGATATGTTCAACAAAACACCAAACGAAGTATCCAAAGAGGACATTATTGCATCTGGAGAGACTGCATTACTGTGTCTATATAAGAGTAATTCGTGATAAGGACTAGACAAACTACGTGTTCATAAATTCGCCGAAAAGTTTGCCAAAAGCACAAAATTTGTAGACCCCAAAATGTTACCCCTTTCATTAGGGGCTGCAAAGTATCACAGTCTACGGGTATTTTATCAAATACAGGACTGGAAAGGTAATGAAGATGGGTTAATATCGGTTGAATGGGGCTGGGAAATACAAGATAACTCCATGAAGCCGCTTAAAATGGACAAATCACCTGCCCCGGAATTCCTTCTGAAGGTGATAAGATGCTCGTGCAAAACAGGATGCAAAACAACCAGCTGTAGTTGTAAGAAAATGGAATTAGATTGCAGTACAGCATGTAGTTCGTCTAGAGGAGTAAGTTGTGAGAATTTGGCACGACCCGAAATAGACAGTGATTAAAGTGAGTTCCGTTGGCTACATGTAAAATACAAACTGATAAAAAGACAATATAAATCAACATACCTAACCTTCTATGTCTATGACAACTAAGATTTGAAGTCTACTGATTACACATGAAGTGTTGCTTGACTCAACAATCCTAACATAATTATATATATATGCAGAAACGACTTGAACAAGTATTATTTAGTTAGTACGGAAATTGATTACAAAAAAAAAAAAAATTTGATTTTATACTTTGTGTATTCCTAAAATCAGCGATTTTTCTTCATTTTTACAATTTTCTACCCCAAAAATATTATATTTAGAATGTGATTTCAGAGGAAGATTTTGGACATATTGTTTTCTATATCTTTAGGAACCATAATCAGTTAAATAAATGTCAGTGACAATTTATTTGAATTTATCCTATTTTTAGCTCTACTGATCAGAGATCAGCAGAGCTTATGCCGTGGTGCGGCGTCCGTCGTCCGTCCGTCTGTCCGTCTGTCCGTCCGCCCGTCCGTCTGTCCGTCCGTTAACTTTTATTTGTAGCGACTACTCCTCTGAAACTACTGGATGGATATTCATAAAACTTTACAAAAATGTTGCCCATGAAGTCTAGTTGATCCTAGCAAAAATTCATGTTGATGTGAAATCCAAGATGGCCGCCAAAGCTAAAAATAGATTTTTTAAATACAAGTTTGTAGCGACTACTTCTTGAAAACTATAAGTGATATTGATATGGGACTTTTTCTAAAATGATCAGCATGACATGATGTTGGTCCTTGTCGAAAATCGTTTTGATTTGACGATAAACATGGCTGCCAGCGGCCATCTTTGTTTACATAGAGTTATATAATGAAAACTTGTAGCGACTACTCCTCTGAAACTACTTGACGGATTTTCATGAAACTTCACAGGAATGTTGCTCTTGATGTCTAATTGATCCTAGTAAAATTTCAGGTCGGCCGGAAATTCAAGATGGCCGCCACAGCTAAAAATAAATTTTCAAAATACCAGTTTGTAGCGACTACTTCTTGAAAACTATAAGTGATATTGATATGGGACTTTTTCTAAAATGATCAGCATGACATGATGTTGGTCCTTATCAAAAATTGTTTTGATTCGACGTTAAACGTGGCTGCCAGCGGCCATCTTTGCTTACATAGAGTTATATAGTAAAAACTTGTAGCGACTACTCCTCTAAAACTACTTGGCGGATTTTCATGAAACTTTACAGGAATGTTGCTCTTAATGTCTAATTGATCCTAGCAAAATTTCAGATCGGCCAGAAATTCAAGATGGCTGCCACAGTTAAAAATAGATTTTTAAAAAATAAGTTTGTAGCGACTACTTCTTGAAAACTATAAGTGATATTGATATGGGACTTTTTCTAAAATGATCAGCATGACATGATGGTTATCCGAGTCGAACATTATTTTGATTCGACATTAAACATGGCTGCCAGTGGCCATCTTTGTTTACATAGAGTTATATAATGAAAACTTGTAGCAACTACTACTCTGAAACTACTTGACGGATTTTCATGAAACTTCACAAAAATGTTGCTCTTGATGTCTAATTGATCCTAGCAAAATTTCAGGTCGGCCGGAAATTCAAGATGGCCGCCATGGCTAAAAATAGATTTTCAAAATACAAGTTTGTAGCGACTACTTCTTGAAAACTATAAGTGATATTGATATGGGACTTTTTCTAAAATGATCAGCATGACATGATGGTTATCCGAGTCGAACATTATTTTGATTCGACATTAAACATGGCTGCCAGTGGCCATCTTTGTTTACATAGAGTTATATAATGAAAACTTGTAGCGACTACTACTCTGAAACTACTTGACGGATTTTCATGAAACTTCACAGAAATGTTGCTCTTGATGTCTAATTGATCCTAGCAAAATTTCAGGTCGGCCGGAAATTCAAGATGGCCGCCATGGCTAAAAATAGATTTTCATGCAAGTTTGTAGCGACTACTTCTTGAAAACTATAAGTGATATTGATATGGGACTTTTTCTAAAATGATCAGCATGACATGATGTTGGTCCTTATCAAAAATCGTTTCGATTCGACGTTAAACGTGGCTGCCAGCGGCCATCTTTGTTTACATAGAGTTATATAATGAAAACTTGTAGCGACTACTCCTCTGAAACTACTTGACGGATTTTCATGAAACTTCACAAAAATGTTGCTCTTGATGTCTTATTGATCCTAGCAAAATTTCAGGTCGGCCGGAAATTCAAGATGGCCGCCATGGCTAAAAATAGAATTTCAAAATACAAGTTTGTAGCGACTACTTCTTGAAAACTATAAGTGATATTGATATGGGACTTTTTCTAAAATGATCAGCATGACATGATGTTGATCCTTGTGAAAATCGTTTTGATTCGACGTTAAACATGGCTGCCAGAGGCCATCTTTGTTTACATAGAGTTATATAGTAAAAACTTGTAGCGACTACTTCTCTGAAACTACTTGGCGGATTGTCATGAAACGTTACAGGAATGTTGCTCTTGATGTCTAATTGATCCTAGAAAAATTTCAGGTCGGCCGGAAATTCAAGATGGCCGTCACAGCTAAAAATAGATTTTTAAAAAATAAGTTTGTAGCGACTACTTCTTGAAAACTATAAGTGATATTGATATGGGACTTTTTCTAAAATGATCAGCATGACATGATGTAGATCCTTGTGGAAAATTATTTTGATTCGACGTTAAACATGGCTGCCAGTGGCCATCTTTGGTTACATAGAGTTATATAGTAAAAACTTGTAGCGACTACTCCTCTGAAACTACTTGACGGATGTTCATGAAACTTCACAGGAATGTTGCTCTTGATGTCTAGTTGATCCTAGAAAAATTTCAGGTCGGCCTAAATTCAAGATAGCCGCCACAGTTAAAAATAGATTTTTAAAAAATAAGTTTGTAGTGACTACTTCTTGAAAACTATAAGAGATATTGATATGGGACTTTTTCTAAAATGATCAGCATGACATGATGGTTATCCGAGTCGAACATTATTTTGATTCAATGTTAAACATGGCTGTCAGTGGCCATCTTTGTTTACATAGAGTTATATAATGTAAACTTGTAGCGACTACTCCTCTGAAACTACTTGACGGATTTTCATGAAACTTCACAGGAATGTTGCTCTTGATGTCTAATTGATCCTAGCAAAATTTCAGGTCGGAAATTCAAGATGGCCACCACAGCTAAAAATAGATTTTCAAAAAAACAGTTTGTAGCGACTACTTCCTGAAATCAAAATCGATCAGTAGAGCTTCAAGGTCATTGACCTCTTGTTTATTAATCTTATCCTAAAACCATTAAAAAAAATATATTTTTTAAAAAAGAAAGAAAAGTTTTTGGCCCCAAAAACAGGTTTTGATATATAATTATACTTTGTTTCCATTTAAACTTAATATTATGTAATATTAACAATAACATTTCATATATAAATACATGTTTTACTAATATTCTGAATGGATATAAATTTATTCCAGAAAATAGTGATTTTCTTTACTTTTTTGACTTTTTACCCCAAAAAATCATATTTAGCACGTGATTTGAGATGAGGACTTTGGATATATTTTTTTGTATATTGTTTCGAACCAGGATCAGTAAAAATAATTTCTGTGCCAATTTCTTTTACCTTAGGCTATATTTAAGGCTAAAATGACCTGCCTATTTAGACACTGAGTAATTGTCTTGTTTGTTAGAATGGTGTTTTACGTCATTTCCAGCAAATGACTGACAATTTTTATACGCCCTTTGAAAAACGGGACTTATTAAATATATGCTATTTGGTTTTCTGTGCCTTCGTTCGTCCGTCCCTCCGCCTGTACCTACCATTGCACATTCCGGACGATAACTTCGAAACTACATGTATATCACTGACACTCATGAAATGTTATAGGTGTATTGCCCTTGGTTACAGGAGGAACCCTATTGTTTTGGGGTCAGTAGGTCAAATATCTTCTATGGAAATACGCATTCCGGACATGAACTTCAAATCTGTAACACCCACACTCATGAAATTTCATAGGTACATTGCCTTTGGTTAGAGGAGGAACCTTATTATGTCTTCCCCACCATACAGGGGAGACATATTGTTTTTAGCTTGGATGTCTGTCTGGATCTCTCGTATCTCTTGAACCGCTTGAGGGATTTGGAAAGAACTTGCCACAAATGTTCACCATTACCGAGACATCGTGCGAAGCGCCACTTCCAGCTACATCCATTCAAGGTCAAGGTCACACTTAGAAGTCGAAGGTCATATGCTCTATATTTTGTGTCTCCACCATATCTCTTGAACCTCTTAAGGGATTTGGAAGTAACTTGCCACAAATGTTCACCATATCGAGACAACATGCAGTGCGCAACTTCACACTTAGAGGTCGAAGGTCATATGCACTAAATTTCGTGTCTGTCCGTCACAAGTTGGTCTCCACCATATCTCTTGAACCGCTTAAGGGATTTGGAAATAACCTGCCACAAATGTTCACCATATCGAGACGACGTGCAGAGCGCAACTTCCAGCCATGTCCATTCTAGGTCAAGGTCACACTTAGAGGTCGAAGGTCATATGCGCTATATCTTGTGTCCTCTATATCTCTTGAACCGCTTGAGGGACTTTGAAATAACTTTGCGCAAATGTTCACCAAATCGAGAGGACGTGCAGAGCGCAACTTCCAGCCACGTCTGTACAAGGTCAAGGTCACACTTGGAGGTCGAAGGTCATATGCGCTATATCTTGTGTCCTCCATATCTCTTGAACCGCTTGAGGGATTTTGAAATAACTTGGCAAAAATGTTCACCATATCGAGATGACATGCAGAGCGCAACTTCCAGCCCACAATATTCAAGGTCAAGGTCACACTTAGAGGTCGAAGGTCATATGCACTATATTTTGTGTCCTCTCCATAACTCTTGAAAAGCATTTGGGCTTTTGAAATAACGTGGCACAAATGCTCACCATATCGAGACGACGTGCAGAATGCAACTTCCAGCCACGTCCGTTCAAGGTCAAGGTCACAAGAGGTCGAAGGTCATATCCACTATATTTCGTGTCAGCTCCATATCTCTTCAACGACTTGATGGATTTTGAAATAACTTGGCACAAATGCTCACCATATCGAGACGTTGTTCGGCCAGGTTGATCCATAAAATATGGGGCGAGACATATGTTTTTGTTACAAAAACAACCCCGTCTAGTTGATTTTTTGGTCGGTTAGTTAAAGGTCAAGGTCACCATGACCTTGTATGGAAATAGTCATTCTGCGCAATAACTTCGAAACCATAACACCCACACTCATGAAATTTCATAGGTGCATTGTCTTTGGTTAGAGGAGGAACCCTATTGATTTTGGATCAGTTGGTCAAACGTCAAGGTCATCATGACCTTATATGGAAATACACATTCTGCTAAATAACTTTTGAACCATAACACTCAATTCATGAAATGTATCTTTAGGCCTTCATGGGCCACTTGCTATCCTTCTGATGAGCCAATTAGACAGCTTACATATCTGTTTCAGTTAGTATAATTAAATGCTTTTATCCATACATATATATATATAGAGGATCTTACATGAGTACTCATTCATTATTGAATTTATTAAACGAGTTGGCAGAATGATATAATGCGAGGCTCTTGCCGAGCATTATATCATTTTTGCCAACGAATTTAATCAATTCAATAATGAATGAGAACGAATGTTAGGTTCTATTTATTACATAACTTATAACGTCGCATTACGTCAGAAAACGTACAGTGACGTCAATGACGTCATTAACGTTATGTTAACGTTATGTTATACCACTAGTGGAATATCGAAAATATTGAATGGTGTTATTACATTCCGACACCACATGTTATGTGATAAATATAACTTACACAATGGGGAAATAGATGTATATGTCCGTGAGACAGTTTAAGTTGTATTAATATTTATGGTGTAATAGGCAGAAGATCATTGATTTTTGTTAAAACATAACACTGAAAAGATCAAGAGTGGATGCTCATGCTGATTAAAGTATTGGCAAATATAGAAAATAAATGGATGCAATTGTTACTAAAATTAACATAAACGCATGCAATGTTATCTTTCATCAGGTTTAGTAGTGAGTCAGTATTTACAGCGAGTGACGCCTTCACTTGATCTGGGTGCGGAGTGTATGTATCAATGTGGGGGACACATTCCAGGGGGACAGATAGCAGTTTTATCATTAGCAGGGAGATTACAGGGTAAGTATTGACCATTTATAATGGGTCCTTCCGTGTCAGTAGGTTTCAAGGTATGAGAGATTGCGGGTGCCAAAGGCAGTGGCATCAATTGTCTTCACACAATTCTTCTTCACACAATTTCTCAATTTAAACTAGACATTTCCTGTTGTGCATGCCCCAGTAGTTGGTCTTTTAGTTTTCGGGTCAGTAAATTAAAGCTGAAAGTAGCAGTGAATTTGTATTTTTTTTTTATTTCTGCACAATATTTTTAGTTTTACTAGACATATATATTTTTTTTGAAATTAAATATTTGTTCCACTAGAAGTGAGATGTTATAGTCCAGCGGCAGAATTCTGTTTGATATATGGTACATGCCATGATATGAAATTTCTTGAATCTGTAAATTAAGTCAATATTTTTAAATCCACTGATCAGTTAAGCTGATGTCAAGGCACGTTTTTGTCTCGCCTGTTGGCGGGCTTGACGGCGTCAACATATTGTATTATAACTTTTTTGTCCTTGGGAGTAAAATGTTCAAATTTAATATATAACCTCCTGGTCATTGTCCGTCTTAAGGCGTCTTAAGGCCAATAACCTCCAAATTTTAACGCAAATATTGACGGTACATGTATTTAAGTGACCTTGACTCTGACCCAGAGTCATTTGGTTGGAGGGCTGGAAGTTATTGTCATTAAGAAGGACAATGACCAGGAGATTATATATGAAATTTGAACATTCTACTCCCAAGGACAAGAAAGTTACAATGCAATATGTTAGCGTTAAGATTTTGGTTAAGATTTTTTTTATGGTTTTGGTTAAGATTTTTGTTAAGGTTTTGGTTAAATTTTGCGTTATAACTTTGTAGTCCTTTGGAGTAGAGGGTTCAAATTTCATATATAACATCACAGGTTATTGGTTTTCTTATTACAGTAACTGTCAGCCTCCAACTGACCCTGTGTCAAGGTCAGTTGCCTCTTAAATACATGTACCGTCTCCAAAAATAATGTCTTAAAGTGCATTAAATTCTTATAACTTTTTTGTTCTTTGGAGCAGTGGAGTGGGTTCAAATTTCATATATAATCTCCTTGTCATTGTCCTTCTTAATACCAATAACTTCCAGCTTCTCCAACTGACCATGGGTCGGAGTCTAGGTCACTTAAATACATGTACCGTCTTCAAAAAAAGTGTTAAAATGTGCGTTAAATATTTTACTTGTCCAATAGAGTAGAGGGTTCAAATTTCATATATAAAATCACTGGCATTGTTCCAATATCAATTCCAATATTATTCCAATAACTTCAGCCTCAAACTGACCCTGTGTCAAGGTCAGTGGTCTCTTAAATACATGTACTGTCTCAAAGTTTCACAATACATATACCATCTCCAACTATAACATGTGAAATACAGTGTTACAGTTATCACTGGACATAATTATTGTTATTCTAATAACTTCCAGCCACTGAACTGACCCTTGACCCTGGGTCAAGCAATTAGTCCAATAGTATTGCTTTTTGGATTATATGTTTTTGCTCTAAATAAAAGACCATCACTACTACATTATATGATCACATGTACATAGAAGAAATAAAGAATTACTATTTATTGAAGTTTAAGAATTAATTAATTAATAAAAGAATTGAGTAAAAAATGCCAATTCGTCCACTTTCGTAGCAGTACATTACATTACATTAATTATAATATGCAGGACATTTTCCCAGTATGCTTAGATTAAAAAGCAATTCAAGCTAACAAGCTCACAGTGTAGAAACGAACTGTATCACCTCCCGGATGTTGCGATGTGATTTTTAAATGGCGACCTAGAGCAAGTAAACACCCGTAATGAAAGGATAAATTAAACAGTTTTTATCGATAAACAGTAATCGAATGATAATTGATAGCTGGCAGAGACATTCATTGTTTCATACCTCTAGAATATATCATGTGACAGGATAACATTTTAGTAAAAAAGCATTATAATCACTTACAACTTCGGGAATTGACACGGCCTCGTGCAGAAGAACTAGGCTATTCTCGAAAGAAATCTATTATTTAGAATTATTCATACACGGGATTTGTGCTTCAGGGTATACATCATGCATACGCTATACACAGCATTGCCTATGTCTTGTCCTTTTCTCAGACATAAAGCAAAACTTCGTTCATGTGTATTGTTCATACTGTATGACTTCTTGCCAGATATTAATAATCATTTGTATGACTTCTTGCGATGGTAATGTATGCCTTCTTGCGATTTAATATAATTGATTTCTGGTGTTAATTTGGTTAAAATGTAATGTTCAGATATACTATAATACTTAAAAGTAGACATTCGGTCTCTTAAAGACGATTTCTGTAGTTTCCATTGCGTGTCTTTTGGTTAAAAACGTTTTTTGGAAATTCACATTTCTTTGGTATAAAATTTTAAAGGATAGACTGAACCTTGTGATTGGATTGTTGAAAACAAATAACAGGAGGTTTTAGTTATTTTGTTGGGGTTGAAACACCCTTTCTTTGGTGATTTCGACAGTTTTGCCTAAACTTGTCATCAAAAGCCGTGTTTTCATTCCTTGAAGATGAATTGTGATCTTTTTTATTTTTAAAAACCTTTAGCAATGCAATATTTCCTAGTTTTTATTCCATAACTTGGTTTCTTAGATCGAAGTCTTACGAAAATAAATCAGATATTTCAATGATAGGACACAAACTATAGAAATCTTCTTTATCCGGGTGTAAGCCAATACAATTAATGCAGTATTTTCCGAATTCCTGAATGGCTGACTCATCACCGATTGCTGTGTTGACTATACATGTAGTTACTTATACACAACGTGCTGTTAGTTTGTACATCAGAATTTCATTTGAACTTTTTCAATTAGTGCCTCGGTTATTATTATAAAGCCCGTATTCAGGCTTCGAAATTTACTTATCATACTCCCCAACCCCTCGAACAACGGAGTTGTAAGTGGGGTATACTGGAATCGACTTGTCCGTCTGTCTTGTCTGTCTGTCCTTGACACATTCTTGTTCGCGCTATTTCTCAGCAACCACTGGATGGAATTCAATGAAACATCATGGGAAGCTTCACTACCAAGAGGAGCTGCGCATGTTGTCAGCATGTTCCCGTTCGATTTTTTTCACAGAGTTATGTCCCTTTGATTTGGCTATATAGTATACTATAACACGATTTGTATTCCTTCGGAACAATTTTGAAATCTTTCGAGTATGATACTATTTGTTTTGTATTTAAATCATATTTTGAAAATTTAACTTTTACATTGCAGTCCTCGTGGTTTTCTGTACAATGGTTAATAGATTCACTAAAGTTTTTCGTCGAATGGTCACAGTAAATACATCTATATTCTTCCATTTTACCTGAAAAAGACGAAAACATTGACTAAATAAGTCATACACTTTTCTCAAAATCACAATAAAAAATTCGCAATAAGTCATACAAATTGAATATCGGTAATCGCAATTGACATACACAATCAATGCAATAAGTCATACAGTCATTAAACAAGACATCCCTCAGATTTTGGAACCGTCACACGGTAAAATAACAATATGAAAGCATTTCAGACATCCGAAGTTTACCTCAATATGCTAGCTAACACGTCCTATATTAGCAATGGTCTTAAATTTGCGTACGCTTGATGAAAATGGCTTTACACATGTCGGGGTGCCGATTCCATCAGAAAAGTCGGACGATGTTCAGTGATTTAACGTCACATGTGCCGATTTGACATTAATAAGCAGATGAGAACGTTAACGAAATCCATTAGGATAATAGCTAAAACAATTTTACTTACTGTCTTCAAGATATAATCCAAGTAACAAATACTTTTTTAACCAAGTGCATTCGCTTTACTGAGCTCGCCATTGAAATCACATCGCAACATCCGGGAGGTGATACAGTTCGTTTCTACACTGTGAAGCTGATAAGTGATATAATTGAAGCAATTACAGTATACAGCATACACATTACTGCGGCTAGGTAATTTGATACTCCAGTAAAAGTTTATCATGTGGAATCTGTATTATAAATTCTCTTAAAGGTACACATGACAATCTGAATGTTTAAAAATCACAACGTTTTTCTGGATAAGTTGCAATTGTTAAATCATTAATATTAAGTACACTAAAATAAATATGAAGTAAATTAATTAACATATAATTAACTCTTGATAATAATGCACCAATAATATATGTTCAATTTATGGTAAAATCAGAGAGAAACATTGAAAACTAAATTTATTTATATGCAAGTAGGTTCAATCCTCCGTGGTGCCTCTGAGTTTCGTCGGTGTGTTCTTGGGCAAGACACTTTCCCCTAGCCTCGTCCGTCGGATGGGGACGTAAAGCGGGCGGACCCGTGTATCGGTCCATCCTCCGAGCACGTTAAAGAACTATAGGAATCTATTCGATAATAAGAGTAGGGCACGGTTCCCAGATTCCTATGTAGCCTTCCTCCCTCTCTCTGGGGCAGCTCTAAATAACCTATACTGTGTTGATGAGCCGTTAAACAACATTCAATTCTAAACATTTTGAAGACTCCCTAGCCTGGTCATTTTGTGAAAAAAAAGCGTGAAAAAAGTATTGAAAGATTAATTGTTAAAGGCGATATTACTCAATACATGCATACATTTGTTTTTATGGGAGGAGGACACTATAAAACAAATTATTCAGCATAATATGGTACATTCTAGATAAACTTTCTAATGTAAATGTATCCAAAACAAAACAATATTGAGAAGTTAGATGGCGGAAATGTTGTTTACCAAAAAAAAATAAAAAAGGACCAATATTGAATTGTGAAGTAGCCGAATTTCGGCTCCAGTTATAGAAGGAAAAAAAGCCCTGGGCTCGATATGTAGGTTGTTGCCTTCTAATTAGCTCTACTAGACAAGCTTATGCGATGGCGCCTCCGTCATCGTCCGTCCATTAACATTTTGTTGTTAACACTTTCGCACTTTCATTTTGCAATTGATCGTTACTAAACTTTGTCGGAGTCATTATCTTTATATCAATGAAAGCTTAGACAGTTCTAAAACCAGAGTTATGTCCCTTGTTAACAGAGTTTATGCCGTGGTGCGTTGTCCGTCTTCCATCCGTCCGTAAACTTTTTTGTAGCGACTACTCCTCTGAAACTACTGGATGGATTATGGGATGCCGAGTTGTCCATCGTCCGTCCGTCATCCGTCCGTCGTTAACTTTTGTCTCGTTAAACGATAGGGCCTTCATTTTTCATCTGATCTTTACCAAACTTTACCAGATTGTTAGTGTCAATGAAAGCTCGGACAGGTTCGAAAACCAGCCAAATCGGACCAGTAACAGCGGAGTTTTGGCCCTTGATTTAGTTATAAGAGCCATATTAGCCAGTAAAGCGTCCACAGGCCCACTTAGGCCTCTTGTTTATCTAATCTTTACCAAATTTGTTTAGAATGTTAATATCAACAAAAGCTTAAACAAGTTGCCTGATTCATATCTGTCTCCATATACTCTCTCCACCCCACACTCCATTTCTATGACCTGTGAATAAAGTTAAAAATTAACAAATTAAAATAATACGCATGCAAGACTAGACACAGCAGGCTAATTGCCCATGATTACCAGGTGAACGATCTAGGGCCCTCTTGTCTTTTTAATAGAATGGCATTTTGTTTTTAAACAAATGCACTTAATTGTCAAAAAAATGGCTCGAATTTAGCACTAGCAAACTCACAAAATGCGAGTTGAATTTAGAAAATGCGAGTAGAAATGTTCAGCACTCGCACAAAACTGCGAGTGCACCTTTTACATGTAAGTATTATATAAGTTATAAATTGATGGTCAGTTGGAGAAGCTGGAAGTTATTGGTATTAAGAAGGACAATGACAAGGAGATTATATATGAAATTTGAACGTACTCCACTGCAAAGAACAAAAAAGTTAAAAGAATTTAACGCACTTTTAACACATTATTTTTGGAGACGGTACATGTATTTAAGAGGCAACTGACCTTGACACAGGGTCAGTTGGAGGCTGACAGTTACTGTAATAAGAAGACCAATAACATGTGATGTTAAATATGAAATTTGAACCCTCTACTCCAAAGGACTACAAAGTTATAACGCTAAATTTAACCAAAACCTTAACCAAAACCATAACAAAAATCTTAACCAAAATCTTAACGCTAACGTATTGCATTGTAACTTTCTTGTCCTTGGGAGTAGAATGTTCAAATTTCATATGTACAGAATGCACAGAAATGTCTTATTAAAAAGAGAAAAAAGTTGAAAATACCTGCACTTCCAAATAAAAGCAAGTGGGTAAAAATGTTAAATTCTACCCCTTGTCATCTCAGCAAACAGCAGACTCCATTGTTTTTAGCTCTACTGATCAGAGATCAGCAGAACTTGTGCCTTGTTGCGGTGTCCGTCGTCCGTCCGTCAACATTTTTTTGTAGCGACTGCTCCTCAGGAACTACGGAATGGATTTTCATGAAACTTTACAGAAATGTTGCCCATGAAGTCTAGTTGATCCTAGCAAAAATTCATGTTGATGTGAAATCCAAGATGGCCGCCAAATCTAAAAATAGATTTTTAAAAAACAAGATTGTAGCAACTACTTCTTGAAAACTCTAAGTGAAATTTGATATGGGACTTTTTCTAAAATGATCAGCATGACATGATGTTGGTCCTTGTCGAAAATTGTTTTGATTCGACTTTAAACATGGCTGCCAGTGGCCATCTTTGTTTAGGCCAAAAAAAATAAATAGGTGTGTTTCCTATTGCATGCTCTGAAAAAATAGGGTCGGTAGGTAGGCATTTTTTTTTTTTAGATATTGTGAGATTCTACATGTATTTATCACATAAACCCAGGGCTGTACAAATATTTTTTTTAGCCACTATTCCGGGACTAGTCACCCTGTCAAAAGTGACTAGTCCCAAAAAAATTGTGAATAGTCCCAAAAAATGGACACAAGTCCTGAATTTTTTCGATTTCTCAATATGTTAAAACTGCGTCTTGTATACTCATTACAATTCATTACACACAGTAAAGGAAACAATCCCTATTTACTCTTCAGACAATTAATGTATGTTTCAGTGGTATAGATTGTAGACTGCCATTGGGTGAAACGGTAGCAATAGTAAGAATCACATCTGCATTTTTAAATTTCAATATAGATATTGAGTTTCATATTACAGTTCAGATAATCATTTAATGGAAAGAAAAAAGTCATAACTTTATATAGGTAAGGGGCTACAGATGAGATTCTTAACTTTATTACCATTTTACCTAATGCAAAAAATAAATAACATGTGAATCAACATAAACATTTTATTTTTATGTTTTTGTCACTACACCAGATGATTTTGACTTTTTGATTGGCTGTGTATCACATTCTACATTTTTCCTCTTTTTATTTTTACTTTCACTTTCGCTTTCACTCTAAAAAATTTCCTTATTTTTAACACTGAAAAAGTTCAACAAACTCATTTTTGAAATGTAAACGTTAGCACTGCCGAATACGAAATCAAACTGATTATGTGTATCAGTTCGTTTTGTTTTCATTTTATTTGTTTGACAACTCAATTCTTCGAACGTAATTAGTACACTAACTATGCACAAACCGTTACCCAACCGCCTTTCAAGTCTGTTACAATTACGCTCAACAATACACTGAGAAACAATAAAAAGTCACACCTACCGTTTCATATCAAACATGCTTCCATTATCAAACGTCCTGAGTTTCTTTACTCATCGAAAGATTGCCGACAAATCGGCCTGATTGCGAATTAATCAACGTGTTGGTGTTATTGTTTCATTGTTTCGCCATTTTCAGCTCACCACGTGACAAACAAGTAATCACGTGACGAACATGTGATTTACATGTGGTAGTCGTTTCATTTGCTAGCGGGTCTGGATTAAAATAGATCGGGTCAATTGATTGGATAATGTCGACAATGCCCACTGTCAATTTAAGTAATTTGGAGGCGGGACTTCCGGCATGGTTGATTGTTGATAAAATTGCCCGGGGTATTGGATGATCGCCGCTGTGGATGCTAATTGCATTTTACATAAGCGAGTGCAATTAAAGGATTACGTTAAGAAGTGTGCTGGGGTTGTTTTATGACAGGTGGCCGACATTGTAAATTTGACAAATCTGGGACTGAAATCTTTCAAACAGTGACACGCCCGACTTTCTCTTTTTAGCTCTACTGATCAGAGATCAGCAGAGCTTATGCCGTGGTGCGGCGTCCGTCGTCAGTCTGTCTGTCCGTCCGTCTGTCTGTCCGTAAACTTTTTTTTGTAGCGACAACTCATCTGAAACTACTGAATGGATTTTCATGAAACTTTACAGAAATGTTGCCCATAAAGTCTAGTTGATCCTAGCAAAAATTCATGTTGATGTGAAATCCAAGATGGCCGCCAAATCTAAAAATAGGTTTTTAAAAAACAAGTTTGTAGCGACTACTTCTTGAAAACTATAAGTGATATTGATATGGGACTTTTTCTAAAATGATCAGCATGACATGATGTTGGTCCTTGTCAAAAATCGTTTTGATTCAACGTTAAACATGGCTGCAGCGGCCATCTTTGTTTACATAGAATTATATAATGAAAACTTGTAGTGACTACTCCTCTGAAACTACTTGACGGATTTTCAATTATATAATGAAAACTTGTAGCGACTACTCCTCTGAAACTACTTGACGGATTTTCATGAAACTTCACAGGAATGTTGCTTTTGATGTCTAATTGATCCTAGCAAAATTTTAGGTCGGCCGGAAATTCAAGATGGCCGCCACGACTAAAAATATTTTTCAAAATACAAGTTTGTAGCGACTTCTTCTTGAAAACTATAAGTGATATTGATATGGGACTTTTTCTAAAATGATCAGCATGACATGATGTTGGTCCTTGTCAAAAATTGTTTTGATTCAACGTTAAACATTGCTGCCAGCGGCCATCTTTGTTTACATAGAGTTATATAGTAAAAACTTGTAGCGACTACTCCTTTGAAACTACTTGGCGGATTTTCATGACACTTTACAGGAATGTTGCTCTTAATGTCTAATTGATCCTAGCAGAAATTCAAGATGGCCGCCACAGCTAAAAATAGGTTTTTAAAAAAGAAGTTTGTAGCGACTACGTCTTGAAAACTATAAGTGATATTGATATGGGACTTTTTGTAAAATGATCAGCATGACATGATGGTTATCAGAGTCAAACATTATTTTGATTCGACGTTAAACATGGCTGCCAGTGGCCATCTTTGTTTACATAGAGTTATATAATGAAAACTTGTAGCGACTACTCCTCTGAAACTACTTGACGGATTTTCATGAAACTTCACAGGAATGTTGCTCTTGATGTCTAATTGATCCTAGCAAAATTTCAGGTCGGCAGGAAATTCAAGATGGCCGCCACGGCTAAAAATAATTTTTCAAAAAACAAGTCTGTAGCGACTACTTCCTGAAATCAAAATCAATCAGTAGAGCTTCAAGGTCAATGACCTCTTGTTAAAAAACAAGTTTGTAGCGACTACTTATTGAAAACTCTAAGTGATATTGATATGGGACTTTTTCTAAAATGATCAGCATGACATGATGTTGGTCCTTGTCGAAAATCGTTTTGATTCGACATTAAACATGGCTGCCAGCGGCCATCTTTGTTTACATAGAGTTATATAATGAAAACATGTAGAGACTACTTCTCTGAAACTACTTGACGGATTTTCATGAAACTTCACAGGAATGTTGCTCTTGATGTCTTATTGATCCTAGCAAAATTTCAGGTCGGCCGGAAATTCAAGATGGCCGCCACGGCTAAAAATAGTTTTTTAAAAAATAAGTTCGTAGCGACTACTTCTTGAAAACTATAAGTGATATTGATATGGGACTTTTTGTAAAATGATCAGCATGACATGATGGTTATCCGAGTCGAACATTATTTTGATTCGACGTTAAACATGGCTGCCAGTGGCCATCTTTGTTTACATAGAGTTATATAATGAAAACTTGTAGCGACTACTCCTCTGAAACTACTTGACGGATTTTCATGAAACTTCACAGGAATGTTGCTCTTGATGTCTTATTGATCCTAGCAAAATTTCAGGTCGGCCGGAAATTGAAGATGGCCGCCACTGCTAAAAATAGATTTTTCAAAATACAAGTTTGTAGCGACTACTTCTTGAAAACTATAAGTGATATTGATATGGGACTTTTTCTAAAATGATCAGCATGACATGATGTTGGTCCTTGTCAAAAATCGTTTTGGTTCGATGTTAAACATGGCTGTCAGCGGCCATCTTTGTTTACGCAGAGTTATATAATGAAAACTTGTAGAGACTATTCCTCTGAAACTACTCCTCTGAAACTACTTGAGGGATTTTCATGAAACTTCACAGGAATGTTGCTTTTGATGTCTAATTGATCCTAGCAAAATTTCAGGTCGGCCGGAAATTCAAGATGGCCGCTACGGCTAAAAATAATTTTTCAAAAAACAAGTTTGTAGCGACTACTTCCTGAAATCAAAATCAATCGGTAGAGCTTCAAGGTCATTGACCTCTTGTTTTAATTTTGAATTTTTTTTATTTTTATTTTTTTTTATTTATTTTTTTTTTTTTATTTTTTTTTTATTTTTATTTTTTTTTTATTTTTTTTTAGCTCTTTGTTGGACCAGTCGGACCAGTAATAGAGAAGTTATGGCTCTTGATTTAGTTAAAAATGCTATATTTTGCCTCGTTAATACGGTAGGGCCTTCATTTTTCATCTGATCTTTACCAAACTTTACCAGATTCTTTAGTTATGGCCCTTGATTTAGTTAAAAAGCTGTATTTTGCCCAAAACTTTAAAAAAAAACGTAAATGGCAGTCTCTCGCTTCATTGATGTTATAAGAGCCATGTTAGCCAGTAGAGCGTCCACAGGCCCTCTTGGGCCTCTTGTTTTATATAGGTATCATATGAGAATCATATAAAATTCTTATACGTGGCAAAATTGGTAGTATACATAAATCTTACATGTACACACAGCACCAACACCCATGTCTAAAATGTCAAAGTCAAGGCCATATATAGCAGAAAATACTGCGGCAGGGGATATGGCTGTCTCTCAGACTGCTTCTTGATGAAATTTGACTTAGAAGAAGTCAAATAATGTTAAGGATTGGGATTGTGACTGAAATTTGACGCAAGCGGAATTTCGACCTTAGTATGTTTGAGTTAATGATAACGGACTGTATTAAGTTTTAAACATATTTATTTTACATCGATTGCAAAACAAGTTATTGCAACTTAGATTAATCACTCTCGATGGCTTCCTGGGTAGAACCAGTACTAAGCAGTGTGGATTAATTATGTTGCTCAAGGATAAATAACGTGGCCGCGGCCCGGATCGAACCCACCACCTCTCGATTCTGAGTTCGGCGCTCTACCACTGGACCACGCACTCCACTACTGGACCATGCACTCCACTACTGGACCACTCACTCCACTGTATGTTAACTGTATGAAGGCTAGATCAAAATGTGATGTTTGTATGCATCAATTTCTGGCTTATATAGCATGTACAACTTTAAATCAATCTGTGTTATAACGAAATGTTCATATGATTTCAGGAGAAAAATGGCAACTAAGTTCAACTCTTTGTCCCAGTAGTCCGACTGGAGGTGGTTTTCATGCTTGTTATTATCAGAGAGTGAATGAAACATTACAAATAGGTGCTGAGATGGACACCAGTATAGGCATGGGTGAAAGCTCAGCCTCGGTAGTGTATCAGTTAGAGGTACCAAGTGCTGGAGTTTTATTTAAAGGTAGGTGTTGGCTATTACATCAATTTGGTTATTGATTCTTGAAGACTTGTGAGAAATTGTCAATTCTTATGGGGGCAGGAAGTAAACAGTACTGGTTCTACCAAGGAATAAGTGGGTGGTCTGTTTCCACCACAAATCGACTGTCATACATAGCCTAAAAGGTGCTGAAAACTGACATTAAACACCAAACAAAAATACTGATTTTTGCTCAGCTATATTAGCAATTGTGACCACTCGTTGCCCTTTGTTGTTAACTTGCTTTTCTCTTCAAAAACTGCTTGGTGCTCAGTGGTTTTCAGGTATGTTAAAAACAGATGGCCTGGTGCAAATAAAGAGTCACAAATGATCCAAAAATAAAATTCTTCATATAAATGATATTTTATACTGTATATCATATAATTTGTGGAAAGTGTAATTGGCGAATGTACCTGTATATACCTGTATAGGAAAAAAAGGTATCTTAAAACCATTCAGCAGAAAAAAAGTTTTTTCTCTCAAAACAAGGAAGCAAAATAATTCCCATAATTCTGCTTAAGATTCGACTTGTTTGCTCCAAAAGGTTAGTAAGGTCATGTATCTATATGTTTATATAGTTTTTAGCTCTACTGGCCAAGGGCCAGCAGAGCTTATGTGATGGTGTGTTGTCCGGCGTCCAGCGTCCGACCGTCGTCTGTCGTCCGTCGTCTGTCTGTCCGTCCGTAAACTTTTACCTCGTTAAGACGATTGGGCCTTCATTTTTCATCCGATCTTTACCAAACTTTAATAGGTTAATAGCAATGAAAGCTCGGACAAGTTCGAAAACCAGCCAGGTCGGACCAGTAACAGCTGAGTTATGGCCTTTGATTTAGTTAAAAATGTTATATTGCTATATTTTGCCTCGTTAAGACAATAGGGCCTTCATTTTTCATCCTATCTTTACCAAACTTTACCAGATTATTAATATCAATAAAAACTTGGAACAGTTTCGAAAACCAGCCATATCGGACCAGTAACAGCAGAGTTATGGCCCTTGATTTTGTTAAAAATCCTATATTTTGTTTCGTTAAGACGATAGGGGCTTCATTGTTCATCCAAACTTTACCGAACTTTTACCGATCAGATTGTTAATGTCAATGAAAGCTCGGACAAGTTCGAAAACCAGCCGTATCGGACCAGTAACAGCGGAGTTATGGCCCTTGATTTCGTTAAAAAATGCTATATTTTGCCTCATTAAGACGATAAGGCCTTCATTTTGCATCCGATCTTTACCAAACTTTATCAGTTTGTTATTGTGAATGGAAGCTCGAACAAGTTTGAAAACCAGCCAGATCGGATCAGTAACAGCGGAGTTATGGCCCTTGATTTAATTAAAAATGCTATATTTTGCCTTGTTAAGACGATAGGGCCTTCAATTTTCATCTGATCTTTACCAAACTTTACCATATTTTTTTACTTTTTTTTCTTTTATTATGTTGAATTTATTTATTTTTTGTTAATTTTTAAAAAATAAAAATAAAAAAAAAATTTAAATGATTTTTTTTATTTTTTTTAAAATTTTCTTAGCTCTACTGGCCAAGGGCCAGCAGAGCTGTTGTCCGTCGTCCGTCCGTCAGTCGTCCGTCGTTAACTTTTGTCTTGTATACACTCTAGGGCCTTCATTTATCAACCGATCTTTACCAAACTTTAACAGGTTAGTATATGCTGAATGGTCAACCTGCTAAATTTTTTGCTATACTCTTGGTAAATGTATTTTTATGAAAGGTATTATAATCCTTATGGTGTACCAGAAGTAAATCAAATCCCATTGAGTCCAATGCAATATTGAGCAAGCTTTTTAGTTATCCATTTTTCAAAATGAAGTTCAAACTAAGATTCACTTACATGTTCTTAGTCGTGAGACCTGCCTCTCTAGAAAACTGCTGAGAATAGTAGGGGTCATGTGGCATATAAGAAAATAAAATTCTGATCTTTGTTGATACCGTGAACAAACTGCGTTCATTCGGCACCTCTTAAATGTGTTCTACTTTCACTTTCAAAACTGTCAAGTTGACAAATAAAATCATCATACAACCATGCAAATGGTTTTTAGCTATCACAAACAATTCAATAAAGTCATTTCAGCCAGAAAAACAGGCCTTAAATACTCAAAAATGCCTTTTATCACAAAAAAGTTAGGGATTATATATTTGGGAACTCCTTTCGACTACACCAGGCATGAATACCACAGTGATTTACTACCTGTATGCCTTATGACAAAAAGTATTGCTTCCATTTTTTATGTGCATTGGTATGGTGGCCATTTTGCCATTTTTACATAATTTTCCACATATATGGCTTTTAATTGATCTTTGGAACATGTTTACTGGAATTATTTTTCACTTTTATTGAACAGAACATGATCATACATAAGTATATTTACGAAACAACTGCATATTTTATCTCATCAAATATGTCAATTAGTTCTATTTTTCGAAACAAAAACAATCGTTTGTACAATTTTGGATATATTTTAATAAAATGTGTTGAATGTAAATAAATAGTTGCTTTAGAAATGATATTGTATCATTCTGAATTTTCAAAATAAGCAAGAACATATCAATAGTAACATTATAAATGTTAATTGACATAATAGTTGTCATATTATAGTTAAATGACTGCAATATGGTTACACGCCCGACCATTATATAAAAATAAAAATAATGGCGTCGTCTTTCCTAATACACAGATGCAAATTTAGATTTCATTCATCCAAGAATGTTCAAGAATACCACATACAATCAAAGACTGTATTTAATAGATCGTTGATACAATTGAGATATGAAATATAATTATTTACACTTTGTATGCAACAATAGTCACTTCTTCAACTAATTTCATTATCTAACTTCTAAGTCATTTCTTCAGCTACTAGTCTTAATATCAAACTTTATATAACGTCTATCTGTTTCGGTACTGAACATATATTTATACATTGCATATCTAACTAGCTTAAATGTCTTCTGCGCCCTGGTTGACATTACAACAGTCTTCATTCCCTTCACATTTGCACAACTCAGTGCATGTTAACTTGTTCTGTTTACATTTACACCTCCGTGTACACTTGCTCACATCACAGTTGCATTTCACAAGCTCGACCATTGTATCTGTGGACACCTGCATAGCAGTCAATACTGGTTTCAGCTTCAGAACATCATCTGTCTGCCATCCAAGTTTCAATGGATCAGGCATTATAGGATCAATGATTGTATCTTGTATCCATATGTTAGTCTGCAGGTGAGCTCTGAGAATATGTTGATACCAGGCTCCATAGGTAGGAGGCATTTTGTCAACTCCTTGTATTGAGGATAATGTCACAAACTTCCTCCAGCGAATTTCTCCGGGATCAGTAGTATTTATAGCCTTAGTGCTCATAAGCATGCACAAATACTGCATACATCCCTTGACCATCCTTTCAGAAGGAGTTGGACCATCACCTAACATGGCAAGACCGGTCAAGATGTCATCAGGGCTCTCCATGAGGCATTTCAATGCCTTTTTCTTGCCCACGCCATTAATATGTCCAGTAGTGTCCGACCCTGTTAAGGCATGCATGCCTGGAAGTGCTTTTGACTTCTTTCCACCTAGTCTGCTGTACATTGGTGTTAAAGGAACTACACGTCTTAGATCTTTTATGCCAGTCACAATCTTAGGGGCATGTCCTAATAAATCAAATCTTCTTAAAAGAAAAACAAACCAGTCTGTATCTTGAATGTAGAAGTCAACTGAATATCCACTGTTGACTATTTCGATGGCATGCAACACCGTGAGAGTGGGAACTTTCTCCAGTTAGTGGCTGAACCTCTTCGCTATTTGATTGAACACTTTGGCGTGTAACTGTCACGATTCTATGCTTGGAAGTTGCGATTAATTTTTCAGCTAGATAAATTGTCAGTCTGTGTTTCGTTTTGTTGCAGCCCAATAAGTCATACTTTCCAAACAAAGGGGTACACGCTTCGATAATGATGTCACTTATATCATCATTGTTTGATGCCTGATACCGTATCATGTCCTTGATAGTTATTTCCTTTTCATAGTTATCAAATATTACCCTGCTACAATAATATTTGCTTGCTAGACAGTCTATGACATGAACTACTACCTTTGATAGTTCAAGACAAGAAACAATCTTGGTGTTTGACTTCACAACTGCCTGAACAACGGCCATGCCATCAATAATTAATTGTCTATTTTCGAAATCAATATCTTCCATATCTGGTGTATTTTCATCAGTTGTGAGATTTTCTATGGCATGCATGAGTTCACTTTTGTTTTGGCATTTCAGGAGAGTCCCATCATCATTCATGATTGTTTGGTTCACATTTAAAAAATCGTAATTGGACACTGTGTTCTTCAGATCTAGATTTCTATCAGATTTTGCAAAAACAAGCATTCGGGATAGGAGTGATGTTGTAATCCTCATGTTCTGATCTCGCGTCTTATCCTTGGACTTTGGCCTTTGATTTAGTGTGTGGTACTTAACTTTCGACATTTTGTCCCACAGCTTTGTAGTACCGTTTATTCTCTCTTCGACAAACTTTGCTTTTGCACTTTCTCCCCTACTTTCAGCATTTAAAATGCTATCTCTCGCTTCTGGTTTCAAAACCTTTTTGGTCATAATGTTGTAGAGGTCTTCTCCTTTGTCATTAAATGGGTTGGTGGGGCTCAGTTCTGTTTTCATCTTAGCTATGTTGGTCTCGTGTCTCTCTTCAACAGTAGTGTTCATCCATCTGATGGTGCTTCTGAGAAGCAAAAGCAGACCCTGTCTTGCGTCCTATCATGTCATCAGTCTGCTTTGATATCTTTGCCAATTCAGGAGCCGCAAGGCAGAATTTCAGGAATGTTGTTGGCTTGTTTGTAATTCCTGATATGCCACCATCACCTTTCAGTTGTTTGTTCTGGTGTTCTTGAGCTTGGTCAAGACCTATAGAGGTGAATGGAATGTTTCCACTTGTATATGCGAACTGTCCTGACAAAATTGAACCATATGTCTGGGTCTTCAGTCTGAGTTGCATACGCTCTGGCTGTAAACTCAAGAATATTTTGTGCATAGTCAAGTCTATTGTAGGCGAAAAAGTATGATGCCAATTTCTCCAGTGATGATAAGTAGAGGAACAGCTGTTGGTCCTTCACAGATCTATGAAATGCTAGCAACACCATTACTTGTTGCATGTACATGCAGTACCATTTGTACATTGGGTACTTGTCATTTTCGTTGTCATAATCATGTATCTGTTTCTCTAAATTCAGGTTTTCAAGGGTGGTCAGCATTTCCTGTGGGCTTCACTTCTGACAGCTGGACTGTCCAACATCATGGACTTTTCCAAATCACTCACTGCTTCTTTTAGCGCTTCATAAACATTTGGACGACTATCAAAAAATGATGCCAACCACAAATCTGAGAACACTTGTAATGTCATTTCATGTGCCTCCACTGCTCTGTTATAGTGATTTCCATTTATAATTTCCTCTCGAACTGTTTCAGTAATTTCACCTGTTTTCACACTTTGATATACAGTCACTGCCGTACCGTGGAAAGAGTTTTGTCCATCAGGAGTATCATCCTTTTTGTCCACATTATCAGCACTTGCTCTTATGGGGTGCCCTTTCAGAAGTAAGGGTGGAACATATACCCCAACGAACTCTCTCATACTGTCTACCACTGTATTGGCTATCTGTGTGGTAATTTCTGTAACTCTGCTGTATGAAACTCCAACTGATGCTGCATTTAGAATGTCTATATTTTTCTTACTTCGATTCAGATGGTGACTTTGGAGTGACAGTCCAACTGCTATTTATGTTTCAACACTGTTGTAGCACCCACTGAAATTCTGCCTACTGTATATTGTTTCAGATTTGTAGTACTGTATAATTATTTGGACAAACAGGGATGGAAACTAACGGTTGCCCGTTCTCCCGGGACGACTCAATTTCAAGCTGGGCGAGTAGATTTCATAAGTCGGTAGTCCGCCCGGGCGACTAGCTTTTTCGACAAGCTAAAGTCGATTTCCTCGGCATTATTCGTCAATGCGGGACGAATAACATTTCAGTAGAAAACAACAACAAAGAAAATATTTCTTACACAGTGTATTAAGCGATTAAATGCAGTAAATAGTCGCAACTCTGTTTATTCAACGATTAAATGCAATTTAAGTCAACCGGATATTGGGAAATTGACGCATTTCCGTTTTGGGCCATTCTAAAATGCGGCTCCCGTTCTAATTTCACGGAGCGCGAACGTTACGGTATTTGATGTTATACAAATAACACTTTCACGGGGGAATCTTTAAGGGCACTAGTCAGCTTTTAGGTGACTGGGGCCAGGGCCTTCAGGAAGGGGAATTGCAAAAAGTATGCTGTTTTCCTGTATTGTAGTTTAACATTTTCTAATATATATATATATATATTATTTTTTTTTTAAGAGGGGAATTTTTCACAGAAAAAGGGTGAAATATATACCATGCCAGAGTAACTGTAATGGCCATGATCAGACTAGTGAACTATAGAATATAAATATGCCTTAATACTGACCCTAGAGCTTGCAATAGGAAACACACCTATTTTTTTGTTTGGCCTAAATAAAGTAAATTTGTTAAAATCATGTTTGTTAATGTGTTTGTTAGTGTGTCGAAAAGAAAAATCCAGAAAATCTGGGCTCATAAATTTTCAGCTGGGCAACCAAAATCCAGAAGATGGTTGCCCGTTTGGGCAACCAAGCTTTAAAAGTTAGTTTCCATCCCTGGACAAAGTGTTCACTGATTGAATCATTTCTTCATTTCTCACATTTGATTGTGCATTTTCGGGACCATGGATTAACCAGTTAATGAACAACACCAGCTCTTTTTTTTTTCTTTATCTTTGTACGAAAGTGAGCCATCTAACTGCCATGTTAAACATTCAGATTTCTTTAATTTATTTCTCAACTGCCTTGCACAGTCATACATTTTCTGAACATCAGACTTAGCTTGTGTATCAGCGGCTTCAATGATTGTAGTGGCACATGTGGCACGTGAATGAATCACAGACGGTTTGTTTCCAGTGGCAGATGTAATTGTCACATTATTTAAATGTTCCAACAACTTTGTCTTGAGTTTGTACATGGATTCATTTTTATAAGAGAGCTGAAAGTCTGACATAGTTTGCTCATATCTACTAAGGGCATCAGTCATTGTAATGATGGAACCATTATCAATATCTTCTTGCAGGAGTGAATAGAACTGAACCGCTGCTGCTTGCAAATTTAACAACTTTCGTTCCTGTATGTCTAAACTATTTTCTGTTTTATTTGCTTCATTATCATCTATATTGTACTTTTTGCGTTCAGAGCGTTGCACAAATCTTTCCCAGTATTTAGTGTTACATAATATCTCTTGACAGTAAATCCCCCACTGAAAGGATATCTGCTAGTCTCACTTTCCAAATTTCATTCTTGCTGTTTTCAACTATCTTCAAAATCTTGTTACCCTTTTTTTGAGACTGGCATCTGGTTAATATGTCACTTTTATCTTCTTGACAGAATATGCATTTGTTTTTGTCATAACTCTGGGGATTAGTTTGAGTTCTAGTAACTCTCTTTGGAGTAGAAACACTCGGCTCTTCCAATGACTTATCTAGACTTGGACGTCCTCTTTTTCTGTTGGTAAGATGTTTTATATCAGATGTTATTGAGGCTTTTAGTGCGCGGTTTTCATCTCTGTTACTGTGATTTGTGACTTTTTGTTGGCAGTATCTATGCCAGCTGGCATCTCTTTCAAATCTTGCGAAGTCACATTGTGCAAGCGATTACCAATCCTCAGGTACTCAGTATTTCCAAGTTCAGCTTTTCTATATATGGGGTAGTTAGTAGATTGTCATATGCTGACTCTTTAAATATCTTGTAATTTGTATCAACAAGTTTCTCCTTGTAATCCGTTGTTGCCCTTTTCGCTTGCGGTACAGGCTCCATCGTCACAAACTGAAACAAGAGGTCAATGACCTTGAAGCTCTACTGATAGATTTTTGATAGCTAGGTCAACATTCCTGTGAAGTTTCATGAAAATCCATTAAGTAGTTTCATAGGAGTAGTCGCTACAAGTTTTCATTATATAACTCTATGTAAACAAAGATGGCCGCTGGCGGCCATGTTTAATGTCAAATCAAAATAATTTTTGACAAGGATCAACATCATGTCATACTGATCATTTTAGAAAAAGTCCCATATCAATATCACTTATAGTTTTCAAGAAGTAGTCGCTACAAACTTGTTGAAAATCTATTTTTAGCCATGGCGGCCATCTTGAATTTCCGGCCAACCTGAAATTTTGCTAGGATCAATTAGACATCAAGAGCAACATTCCTGTAAAGTTTCATGAAAATCCGTCGAGTAGTTGCAGAGGAGTAGTCGTTGCAAGTTTTTACTATATAACTCTATGTAAACAAAGATGGCCGCTGACAGCCATGTTTAACATCGAATCAAAACGCTTTTCAACAAGGACCAACATCATGACATGCTGTTCATTTTAGAAAAAGTTTTGAATCCAAGATAATGAATTAAAAAAATGGAATAAATACTTTTCATTGACTATAATGTCTAAAGAACAAAACAAGACCAAAATAGAAGAGTATAGCAAAACATTTAGCAAATACACTTTGTTTAACCATTCAGAATATACTAGGTTGTTAATATCAATGAAAGCTCGGACAAGTTCGAAAACCAGCCAGATCTGAATAATTTGACCGGAGTTATGGCCCTTGTTTTGCTGAAAAATGCCATATTAAGCCTTGTGAACACTCTAGCACCTTCATTTATTATTTGATCTTTACCAAACTTGTGCAGATTGTTAATATCAATGAAAGCTCGGACAATTTTGAAAACCAGCCAAATCGGATCTGTAACACCGGAGTTATGGCCCTTGTTTTTTCTGAAAATTACTATTTTCTGACTTGTGAATGCTCTAGCACCTTCATTTATTATTTGATCGTTACCAAACTTACACAGATTGTTAATATCAATGAAAGCTCGAACAAGTTGAAAAACCAGCTATATCGGATTATTAACACCGGAGTTATGGCCCTTGTTTTTTCTGAAAAATGCTATATTCCGCCTTGTGAACACTCTAGGGCCTTCAATATTAATCGGATCTTTACTTAACTTTGCCAGTGTCTTTATAACAATGAAAGCTCGAAAAAGTTCGAAAACCGGCAAGATCGAAATAATTTGAACGGAGTTATGGCCCTTGTTTTGCTGAAAAATGCCATATTAAGCCTTGTGAACACTCTTCTCTAGCACCTTCATTTATTATTTGATCTTTACCAAACTTGCACAGATTGTTAATAACAATGAAAACTCGGACAAGTTCGAAAACCAGCTAGATCGGACAATTAACAGCGGAGTTATTGCCCTTGATTTAGTTAAAAATGCTATATTTTGCCTCGTTAAGACGAAAGGGGCTTCATTATTCATCTGATCTTTACCAAACTTTATCAGATTGTTAATGTCAATAAAAGCTTGGTCAAGTTCGAAAACCAGACGGATCGGACCAGTAACAGCGGAGTTGTGGCCCTTGATTTTGTTAAAAATGCTATAATTCGCCTCGTCTTACGGGCCTTCATTTTGCATCTGATCTTTGCCAAACTTTACCAGATTTTATGACTTTCTTTTTTATATTATAATTTTTTATTTTTTTTATTTTTTTATTTTTTTATTTTATTTTTTTTTAGCTCTATGTTGGACCAGTCGGACCAGTAACAGAGGAGTTATGGTTCTTGATTTAGGTAAAAATGCTATATTTTGCCTAATTAATAAGGTAGGGCCTTCATTTTTCATCTGATCTTTACCAAACTTTATCAGATTCTTTAGTTATGGCCCTTGATTTAGTTGATAAGCTGTATTTTGCCCAAAACTTTCGAAAAAACGTAAATGGCAGTCTCTCTTACATTGATGTTATAAGAGCCATGACGGGCCAGTAGAGCGTCCACAGGCCCTCTTGGGCCTCTTGTTTTGTTTTTTTTTGATAAAAAACTTTAGGGTCGGCGCCAAAAAATAGGGACGGTCGGGTAACCAGAAACACAGGTATTTTTTTTTCTGGCCTAACCAAAGCTCGTTTTGATTGGATGTCAAACATGGCCGCCAGCAGCCATCTTTGTTTACATAGAGTTATGATAAGCATGATATGGTGTTGAAAATTATGTTGATTCAACATTAAACATGGCTGCCACGGCCATCTTTGTTTACATAGAGTTATATAGTCAAAACTTGTAGGACTACTCCTCTGAAACTACTTGACAGATGTTCATGAAACTTCACATGAATGTTGCTCTTGATGTCTAGTTGATAATAACAAAATTTCAGGCCAGCCGAAAATTCAAGATGGCCGCCACGGCTAAAAATTTATTTTTAAAAAAAAAGTTTGTACCGACTACTTCTTGAAAGCTGTAAGTGATATTGATATGGAACTTTTTATGAAATGATCAGCATGACATGATGTTGGTCCTTGTCGAAAATCATTTTGATTCGACATTAAACATGGCTGCCAGGGGCCATCTCAATTTACATATAGTTATATAGTAAAAACTTGTAGCAACTACTCCTCTGAAACTACTTGACGGATTTTCATGAAACTTCACAGGAATGTTACTCTTGATGTCTGGTTGATCATAGCAAAATTTCAGATCGGTCGGAAATTGAAGATAGCTATCAAAAACCTAACAGTAGAGCTTCAAGTCATTGATCTCTTGTTAGATTTGTTAAAATTAGGTCAGCGCGACATTTAAGATGGCCACCATTACCATATATGGTCGAACAAAAAGTTGGGTAGCTGCATTGTAACTGAACTTTAGAACAGTCCCGATATGCTGAAAACAAGATTGTATAGACTCGTAACATAAGAACCAAAACGCTACTTTATTTTCTACTTTATTTTAAAACACCCGAGAATTTGCCATATGTATGAACATAAAATTTTATACTGACATAAAAAATCAGGTCTCCTTCTTTTCGGTCACAATGTCCACAATGTAATCGAGGTGATTCGCTGTGACCTTCTTTTGACAAAATATAGGTCATGTCCAGTTTCCACTATGACATGCGTATCTTGCTTCTTTTTTGCAGGATATTTACCAAACTTCACCTGAATGTTCCTTGTATGCATCTTAAATAATTTGCAGAATTTCTGGTCGCTGTGACCTACTTTGGATGAAATAATGGTCATGTCCAGTCTCGGCTACGACATGCGTATCTTACTTTTTTCTCACAGGATTTTCACCAAACTTTATCGCAATGTTCCTTATATATATGTAACATTGTGTGCAAAACTTCGGGTCGCTGTGACCTACTTTCAACGAAATATAGATCACACCTGGTCTCTGCTACGACATGCATCCCCCACTGTTATTGTCATTAATTAAATTAAATATTAAGTATGTAAGGAAAGAATATCTCTTGGGATTGGCCTTGGTGTTGGTCAAATAAAAAATCTGGACTTCTTCATGATAGAGCTCCATATGAAGGCCTTCTCTTGCCTACAACTGCTGTTGATGTTATTTCAGTAAATCTGTGTAAAACAACTGCAAAAACACATGTTTATTTGCATTTCAGGTCAATTCGACACCAACTGGAATGTTCAAGCCACAATGGAGAAGAAATTAATGGAATCACAAATACCATTTACTTTTATAATGAGCGCCTTGGGTAATCAAGCAAAATCAGACTACAAATTTGGTGTTGGAATGATGCTAGGATAAATCCTTTTAGGTGTGCTTTAGGATCAGACTAATTTTATCTGCTTTTCTTATGGAACCCCGCACCTAGTGTGTAGTTCACTACGTGATCAAAATTAAATGAAGGAAGAGCAAGTTTGTCACAAGAAGAGCTTCATATAGCCTTATTCTAATATGAATTGTTGTGTAACAATTGCAGAAATTGGATTTACCGGTAAATGTTTTTGCTAAAATCTTGTGTATTTTGAAATGAAATACACGGATTTATTTATTGGCTTTAAGGACATGGACTGACTGAAATGTGCACCAAAATATGAATTAGCTGCAGATGAACCAATCTGTGAATTAGCTGCAGGACAGGGCCAGACTAAGCTGTAAATTACTGTAGTTGTGAGATCATTATTGCTGCTGAATGAGTGCTGTAACATTTCTATGTGTCTGGAATGACCAGCAAAAGAGAATCAAACTAGCTGTGCTGGCAAGCTGGTTTGGTTCCTTCATATAAAAGATAGTTTGTATTATCTTGTAGCAGTATAGATGTTGATACACACCTGATGCAAAATAAAACTAGAACTGGAGATATATCTTTGAACATTTGAGTCTGAGTATATACTCTCTACCTTTTATGTAAAGTATACCTGATTTATATTTTGAACACACCATGACAACTACAGTAAAGAATTATACTAAGTTGTTTACTCAAAATTATAATAAAACTGTTTCACTTGATTGCAGCATACGATTGCAGCATCTTGATTGCAGCATGACTTTATCTATTTTACATTTATGATTCAAGTGTTCGTTGAGAACTTCTCTGGCACATATAATAACTTAATTATATTTTCATTCTTTATTATAATAGATGCTTTCTAAACTGCTTCTACTAAAAGCGAAATATAAAATAATGTAGTCCAACTCAGAAAATTTATCATGCAAAAGTCAATGTACCGCAGCTGGGAATTGAATCACAGACGTCTTGCTTTATGGGTAAACATGCTTAGTTTCACCACCACACCATCCATTATTTGTATAATTATGATAAATTTGATAATCTCCTGAATTCCAACTTCGGAATTTCACAGATTGGTGACTTCTAATTTTTTAGCTCTACTGGCCGAAGGCCAGCAGAGCTTATGGGATGCCGAGTTGTCCGTTGTCCGTCCTTCGTCCGTCGTCGGCGTTAACTTTTGGCTCGTTAAGACGTTAGGGCCTTCATTTTTCATCCGATCTTTACCAAACTTTAACAGGTTGTTAATATCAATGAAAGCTCGGACGAGTTCGAAAACAAGCCAGATCGGAAAAGTAACAGCGGAGTTATGGCCCTTGATTTAGTTAAAAATGCTATATTGCTATATTTTGCCTCGTTAAGACGATAGGGCCTTCATTTTTCATCCTATCTTTACCAAACTTTACCACATTGTTAATATCAATGAAAGCTCGGACAAGTTCGAAAACCAGCCATATCGGACCCGTAACAGCAGAGTTATGGTCCTTGATTTAGTTAAAAATGCTATATTGTTATATTTTGCCTCGTTAAGACGATAGGGCCTTCGTTTTTCATCCTATCTTTACCAAACTTTACCACATTGTTAATATCAATGAAAGCTTGGACAAGTTCGAAAACCAGCCATATCGGACTAGTAGCAGCGGAGTTATGGCCTTGATTTAGTTAAAAATGCTATATTTTGCATCGTTAAGACGATAGAGGCTTCATTGTTCATCCGATCTTTACCAATCTTTATCAGATTGTTAATGTTGTTGAAAGCTAGAACAATTTAGAAAACCAGCTATATCGGACCAGTAACAGCGGAGTTATGGCCCTTGATTTAGTTAAAAATGCTATATTTTGCCTCAAGACGATAGGGGCTTTATTGTTCATCCGATCTTTACCAAACTTTATCAGATTGTTAATATCAATGAAAGCTCCGACAATTTCGAAAACCAGCCATATCGGACTAGTAACAACGGAGTGATGGCCCTTGATTTAGTTAAAAATGCTATATTTTGCTTGTTAAGACGATGGGGGCTTCATTGTTCATCTGATCTTTACCAAATTTCATCAGATTGTCAATGTTGTTGAAAGCTCAAACAAGTTCGAAAACCAGCCATATCGGACTAGTAACAACGGAGTGATGGCCCTTGATTTAGTTAAAAATGCTATATTTTGCTTGTTAAGACGATGGGGGCTTCATTGTTCATCTGATCTTTACCAAATTTCATCAGATTGTCAATGTTGTTGAAAGCTCAAACAAGTTCGAAAACCAGCCATATCGGACCAGTAACAGCGGAGTTATGGCCCTTGATTTAGTTAAAATATATTTTCCCTCGTTAAGACGATAGGGTCTTCATTGTTCATCCGATCTTTAACAAACTTTATCAAGTTGTTAATATCAATGAAAGCTCGGACAAGTTCGAAAACCATTCATATCTGACTAGTAACAGCGGAGTTATGGCCCTTGATTTAGTTCAAAATGCTATATTTTGCCTCGTTAAGAAAATAGGGCCTTCATTTTTCATCCGATCTTTGCCAAACTTTAGCAGATTTTATGACTTTCTTTTTAGCTCTACTGATCAGAGATCAGCAGAGCTTATGCCGTGGTGCGGTGTCCGTCGTCCGTCCGTCTGTCCGTCCGTCCGTCTGTCTGTCTGTCCGTCCGTCCGTTAACTTTTTTTTTGTAGCGACTACTCCTCTGAAACTACTGAATGGATTTTCATGAAACTTTACAGAAATGTTGCCCATGAAGTCTAGTTGATCCTAGCAAAAATTCATGTAGATGTGAAATCCAAGATGGCCGCCAAATCTAAAAATAGGTTTTTAAAAAACAAGTTTGTAGCGACTACTTCTTGAAAACTCTAAGGGATATTGCTATGGGACTTTATCTAAAATGATCAGCATGACATGATGTTGGTCCTTGTCGAAAATCGTTTTGATTCAACGTTAAACATGGCTGCCAGTGGCCATCTTTGTTTACATAGAGTTATATAATGAAAACTTGTAGCGACTACTCCTCTGAAACTACTTGACGGATTTTCGTGAAACTTCACAGGAGTGTTGCTCTTGATGTCTAATTGATCCTAGCAAAATTTCAGGTCGGCCGGAAATTCAAGATGGCCGCCACAGCTAAAAATAGATTTTTAAAAAATAAGTTTGTAGCGACTACTTCTTGAAAACTATAAGAGATATTGATATGGGACTTTTTCTAAAATGATCAGGATGACATGATGTTGATCCTAGTCAAAAATCGTTTTGATTCAACGTTAAACATGGCTGCCAGCGGCCATCTTTGTTTACATAGAGTTATATAGTAAAAACTTGTAGCGACTTCACAGCTGAAACTACTGGATGGATATTCATGAAACTTTACAGAAATGTTGCCCATAAAGTCTAGTTGATCCTAGCAAAAATTCATGTTGATGTGAAATCCAAGATGGCCGCCAAAGCTAAAAATAGAGTTTTAAAATACAAGTTTGTAGCGACTTCTTCTTGAAAACTATAAGTGATATTGATATGGGACTTTTTCTAAAATGATCAGCATGACATGATGTTGATCCTAGTCAAAAATCGTTTTGATTCAACGTTAAACATGGCTGCCAGCGGCCATCTTTGTTTACATAGAGTTATATAGTAAAAACTTGTAGCGACTACTTCTCTGAAACTACTTGGCGGATTGTCATGAAACTTTACAGGAATGTTGCTCTTGATGT
The DNA here is from genome assembly GCA_037043455.1 of Cyrtodaria siliqua. Classification (NCBI taxonomy): domain Eukaryota; kingdom Metazoa; phylum Mollusca; class Bivalvia; order Adapedonta; family Hiatellidae; genus Cyrtodaria; species Cyrtodaria siliqua. Next base: position 45,997 of record JAWPHD010006036.1, read on the forward strand.
CTGATTGATCCTAGAAAAATTTCAGGTTGGCCGGAAATTCAAGATGGCCGTCACAGCTAAAAATAGATTTTTAAAAAATAAGTTTGTAGCGACTACTTCTTGAAAACTATAAGTGATATTGATATGGGACTTTTTCTAAAATGATCAGCATTACATGATGTTGATCCTAGTCAAAAATCGTTTTGATTCAACGTTAAACATGGCTGCCCGGCCATCTTTGTTTACGTAGAGTTATATAGTAAAAACTTGTAGCGACTACTCCTCTGAAACTACTTGGCGGATTGTCATGAAACTTTACAGGAATGTTGCTCTTGATGTCTAATTGATCCTAGAAAAATTTCAGGTTGGCCGGAAATTCAAGATGGCCGTCACAGCTAAAAATAGATTTTTAAAAAATAAGTTTGTAGCGACTACTTCTTGAAAACTATAAGTGATATTGATATGGGACTTTTTCTAAAATGATCAGCATGACATGATGTAGATCCTTGTGGAAAATTATTTTGATTCGACGTTAAACATGGCTGCCAGTGGCCATCTTTGGTTACATAGAGTTATATAGTAAAAACTTGTAGCGACTACTCCTCTGAAACTACTTGACGGATGTTCATGAAACTTCACAGGAATGTTGCTCTTGATGTCTAGTTGATCCTAGAAAAATTTCAGGTCGGTCGGAAATTCAAGATGGCCGCCACAGCTAAAAATAGATTTAAAATAAATAAGTTTGTAGCGACTACTTCTTCAAAACAATAAGAGATATTGATATGGGACTTTTTCTAAAATGATCAGTATGACATGATGTTGGTCCTTGTCGAAAATCGTTTTGATTTGACCTTAAACATGGCTGCTTTGTTTACATAGAGTTATATAATGAAAACTTGTAGCGACTACTTCTTTGAAACTACCTGACGGATTTTCATGAAACTTCACAGGAATGTTGCTCTTAATGTCTTATTGATCTTAGCAAAATTTCAGGTCGGCCGGAAATTCAAGATGGCCGCAACGGTTAAAAATAGATTTTCAAAAAACAAGTCTGTAGCGACTACTTCCTGAAATCAAAATCAATCAGTAGAGCTTCAAGGTCATTGACCTCTTGTTTTTATTTATTTTATTTTTATTTTTTTTATTTTTTTATTTTTTTTTATTTTTTATTTTTTTTTAGCTCTACTGATCAGAGATCAGCAGAGCTTATGCCGTGGTGCGGCGTCCGTCCGTCCGTCCGTCTGTCCGTTAACTTTTATTTGTAGCGACTACTCCTCTGAAACTACTTGATGGATATTCATGAAACTTTACAGAAATGTTGCCCATGAAGTCTAGTTGATCCTAGCAAAAATTCATGTTGATGTGAAATCCAAGATGGCCGCCAAATCTAAAAATAGATTTTTAAAAAACAAGTTTGTAGCGACTACTTCTTGAAAACTATAAGAGATATTGATATGGGACATTTTCTAAAATGATCAGCATGACATGATGTTGATCCTTGTCGAAAATCGTTTTGATTCGACGTTAAACATGGCTGCCAGCGGCCATCTTTGTTTACATAGAGTTATATAATGACAACTTGTAGCGACTACTCCTCTGAAACTACTTGACGAATTTTCATGAAACTTCACAGGAATGTTGCTCTTGATGTCTAATTGATCCTAGCAAAATTTCAGGTCAGTCGGAAATTCAAGGAGGTCGCCATAGCTAAAAATGGATTTTTAAAAAACAAGTTTGTAACGACTACTTCTTGAAAACTATAAGAGATATTGATATGGGACTTTTTCTAAAATGATCAGCATGGCATGAGGTTGGTCCTTGTCGAAAATCGTTTTGATTCGACGTTAAACATGGCTGCCAGAGGCCATCTTTGTTTACATAGAGTTATATAATAAAAACTTGTAGAGACTACTCCTCTGAAACTACTTGACAGATTTTCATGAAACTTCACAGGAATATTGCTCTTGATGTCTAATTGATCCTAGCAAAATTTCAGGTTGGCCGGAAATTCAAGATGGCCACCTCGGCTAAAAATAGATTTTTAAAAAATAAGTTTGTAGTGACTACTTCCTGAAATCAAAATCAATCAGTAGAGCTTCAAGGTCATTGACCTCTTGTTTTTTTTTTTTTTATTTTTTATTTTTTATTTTTTTTAGCTCTATGTTGGACCAGTCGGACCAGTAACAGAGGAGTTACGGCTCTTGATTTAGTTAAAAATGCTATATTTTGCCTTGTTAATACGGTGGGGTCTTCATTTTTCATCTGATCTTTACCAAACTTTACCAGATTCTTTAGTTATGGCCCTTGATTTAGTTAAAAAGCTGTTTTTTGCCCGAAACTTTCAAAAAAAACGTAAATGGCAGTCAATCGCTTCATTGATGTTATAAGAGCCGTGTTAGCCAGTAGAGCGTCCACAGGCCCTCTTGGGCCTCTTGTTTTTAGATCACTTTAAAGGTGATCTATTGGGATCATTCTTCGTCCGTCCGTCCGTCCGTAGTCCATCGTCGTTAACTTTTGCTTCAAACGACATCTCCGAAATCCGCTTGGTCATTTGTGACCAAATATTCACATGGATGATCATGAGCTCAATGCCTTTTAAATTTGTATAAATTAGTTACACATTAGACATCCAACATGCCCACCATTACCATAATATGGTCAGAATCTTAAAAAATCTTCTCAAGAACTGCTGGACAGATTGTGACAGTTTTAAGCTCTACTGATCAAAGATCAGCATATCTTATGCCGTGGTGCGGTGTCAACTTTTTTTTGTAGAAAAAATTCACATTGATGCAAAATCCAAGATGGCCGCCAAAGCTAAAAATAGATTTTTAAAAAACAAGTTTGTAGCGACTACTTCTTGAAAACTATAAGTGATATTGATATGGTACTTTTTCAAAAATAATCAGCATGACATGATGTTGGACCTTGTCGAAAATTGTTTTAATTCGACGTTAAACATGGCTGCAGCGGCCATCTTTGTTAATATAAGTTATATAGTAAAAACTTGTAGCGACTACTCCTCTGAAAGAATGTGACGGATTTTCATGAAACCTCACAGGAATGTTGCTCTTGATATCTTAATTGATCCTAGCAAAATTTCAGGTCAGTCGGAAATTCAAGGAGGTCGCCATAGCTAAAAATGGATTTTTAAAAAACAAGTTTGTAGTGACTACTTCTTGAAAACTACAAGTGATATAGATATGGGACTTTTCTAAAATGATCAGCATGACATGATGTTGATCATTGTCAAAAAAAAAATAATTCAATATTAAACATGGCCGCTATCTAGCGGCCGTCTTTGTTTACATAGAGTTATATAGTAAAAACCTTGCAGCGACTCCTCCTCTGAAACTGCTTGACTGATTTTCATGAAACTTCACAGGAATGCCGATCTAGCTATCAAAACCTGTCAGTAGAGCTTCAAGGTCATTGACCTCTTGTCCGTCTAGCCTTTTGAAAAAATGCGAGATATAGGCGCCGCTAATGGTGGTGAGCTCGACGGCGTCAACATATTGTATTATAACTTTTTTTTTGTTTCGAGCAGAATGTTCAAATTTCATATGTAATCTCCTGGTCATTTTCCTTCCTAATGCCAATAACTTCCAGCCCTCCAACTGACCCTGGGTCGAAGTCAAGGTCACTTAAATACATGTCAATATTTGTGTTAAAATTTGCTTGACGGTACATGTATTTAAGTGACAAGTAATATATGTCTTGTGTGTTTACCCACCCCCGAACAAGTTGCCAGCGGGGGGTATTTGTCCGCCTCAGGCGACAGTTCTAGTTTATCTTGATGTAAATGAGGATGAGCCTGGCATGTTCATTCCTGTTAGGCGCCATATAACCTTTCATGTGTTGGTACACCTTAAAACCCAATTCAATTCAATTACAACTCAAACTGGTTGATCTAATACATGTATAGCTTTTGAGAAACAGTTTAGTTCAAGGTACTACTAGTAAAAATGTGGGTTGAAAATATGTAATATAGTACCAGTATGACTTTTAAGAAACTATAAACACCTTGGTTTATCTAATCTACACCAGTTGTGATAAACTGAGTCAAGACCAACATTGATGTCATCGTCACCACTAGAAAAGTAGCATCAGTCATATGACACATTTGTTTTATTCCAAAACTGTAAGAAAATAAACACCAGCCACTAAAGTGCAGTAATGTGGTGTTTGGAGAGTGGGTACTTGTACTTGTAATTTCAGTGGGGCTTCCTACAGGTTACCAGTCTGCCTGAATCAGTGGGGCTTCCTACAGGTTACCAGTCTGCCTGAATCAGTGGGGCTTCCTACAGGTTACCAGTCTGCCTGAATCTGCATCTGAATGCTCTAATATTTTCATCGGTGTTGTTCAGTAATGTACAGATAGAATTACATGATACATAAACCAGACCATAATACGATTCATTTAATTACGTTGAGACGTGACATATTCTTGTTTCTTTTAAACAGTTGTTGTTTCGCCTTTTGAGAAAATGCGAGACATAGGCGCCGCTAATGTTGGCGGGCTCGACGGCGTCAACATATTGTATTATAACTGTTAAAGTGCGTTAAATTATTATAACTTTGTTGTTCTTTAGAGTAGTGTTCAAATTTCATATATAAGCTCGCTGACATTGTTCTTATTCCGGTAACTTTCAGCCTCCAATGACCCTGCAACTGACCCTGACCTTAAATACATGTACCGTCTCCAAATATTTGTTTGTTAAAGGGCGTTAATTTCTTCAGACTTGATTCTGGAAACAAAATAACTAACAAATCTGTCTGTTGTTCAACTAATTTATTAACTTATTATCTGTATTATTCTCTAAAGTCAGAATATGTAGTTATTGTTAACCTTAATGGAGATGACTTTGTGTCAAGTATTTGTGTATAATATTACCGTCAAGTTTGCATTAAATCCTTCGTTGTACCCAGTCATTAATAGAAACGACTGCTTAGAAACGTACACTTTGTTAAAAAGGCACGCTGACTTTTTAACTCTTGTGTTTACATAAACATTACCTGTGCTATAAATAAACCATGTGGATCTGCACACTTCCTGTGTTATGCTTAGCGTCGGCGCAGCGTGTAGGGGATACAGCGTAATTAGTACACAAATATTTATTTGGCGTAGTGTGTACAATTTTATTCAGTTTGTTAACGTAATTCTCTTAAGTTTTAACGCTTCCGAGTGCTTCGTCAAATGTGTTTCAATTGATGTGTTAATAAGCATATTCTGACTTTAAAGGGACACATGGCAATCTGATTTTTTCAAAACTTACGATATCCCGCTAGTTCTTCTGCATAACTGGCATTGGATCAATCATTAATATTTATTATACGCATAATATCAAGTACTGTAAATTGTTTTTACATATAATTAACTGTTGACAATAATGCACCAATAATATATAACCACTTATGGTAAAATCTGTTGATAATAATGCACCAATAATATATTTCAACTTAGGGTAAAATCAGTGAAAAACATTGAAAACTAAATATTTGATTTAATTATTTTCAAGTTGGTTTAAAATAAAAATGATAATGGATATAAATAAATCGAAACATGTTCGGCTGTTTCCAAAGGTCCACTCTCATACTCTTTGATAAACACTTCAAGATTGCCATGTGTCACTTTAAATACTATCTTGATACAATTGTAACAGACTGCCATGCCAGATAATGAACTTTGATAAAATATGTGCTTAGATTAAAATGTCAATCTGTCGAGAGAAAAAACATGTTGACAAGCTGTGTGTGTAAAATAATCTTTTTAAAGGGAGTCTGTAATTATAGTTACCAAGTAACAGTCTGGTATATAGTGAAACGTACACATAAACACGCCCATAGTCCCAAATAAACCATTTGTAACAAAATATTTGTCAAGTACAGGGAAGTTAAAATAAACCACACATTTTTGACTAAAGAAAAAATAAAATAAACAATAAACCATTTGTACGAATTTGCATGACAACAATTGAATTGTTATAACAAATGAATTGTTATGACAACAATTTTGCATTTGTTGTCATATTTCTGTTTATCGCATAACTATATTTTAAAATATATTTTAAAGCTGAATAACATTTTAAAGTTCAATTAACTACCATACACGTGTAGTCTGTTTTTTTGGGCAGGATTGCAAAATCAAAATCTGGTCTATAGATACTTGTCCATCCAATAATACTTGCATTTAGCTTCATTTATGGAAAACTACGATATGCTGACAATCTTGTTTGACTTCATTAACAATTACTATAAACCCTCGATTTTGTCAAGATGAAGATTGCTTGAAACATGTATGATGGACATATTTCTTTAGGCGAGACATCACGTTGCGCGCAACTCTTGTCTTTATTAATGATCGCCAACGCCTAGACTATCATAATCAAGTTTGTTCAAATCAAAGGAAGTCCCCGTGGTCAAAAATGGCTGTGACCCAGGTGCCCAACGTTTGAATCCTGGTTCTGGAAATATTTTAAAAATCCACTTGCCCAGGGCTTAATTGCCCTAAAAATTGCCGCTGTACCATTTTTCGAGTTAAACGGGACGGATCGCCGCATAATTTGGACGATTATACTTGGAAAAGAAAGGGAGAATGTATGTTCTTCTTTGCGTCTATTACATATTTGTTTTACTTGAATGATTTTATTCATCCTCCCACCCCACCATTGTGTTACTTAAATGATTTTATTCCCCCTCCCACCCCACCATTGTGTTACTTAAATGAATTTATTCCCCCTCCGACCCCACCAATCACCACACACACCACCCCATTATTTTTGATGACCATCCAGAAAAATGGCTTGGCAGCTAGTGTATGGAACTTTTAATGTCACAGTGTGTACAATTAACCATAAAGAAAAAACAAGAAATGTCACGAAGTGACCTTTGACCTCTAAGTGTGACCTTGACCTTGGAGCCACGGACCTGGATTTTGTGCGCAACACGTCTGATTGTGGTGAGCACTTGTGCTAAGTTATTTGAAAATCCGTCCAGGAATGCAAAAGTTATTGACCGGACACAATTTGACCTTTGACCTCTATGTGTGACCTTCACTTTGGAGCCACGGACCTGGATTTTTTGCACGACACGTCGCTTGTTGTGGTGAGTACTTGTGCCAAGTTATTTGAAAATCCATCCAGGAATGCCAGAGTTATTGACCAGACACCATTTGACCTTTGACCTCTAAGTGTGACCTTGACCTTGGAGCCACAGACCTGGATTGTGTGCGTGACACGTCGTCTTGTTGTGGTGAGCACTTGTGTCAAGTTATTTGTAAATCCATCCATGAATGCCAGAGTTATTGACCGGACTCAGTTTGACCTCTAAGTGTGACCTTGACCTTAGAGTCACGGACCTGGATTGTGTGCGTGACACGTCATCTTGTTGTGGTGAGCACTTGTGCCAAGTTATTTGAAAATCTGTCCATGAATGTCCGAGTTATTGACCGGACACAATTTGACCTTTGACCTCTAAGTGTGACCTTCACTTTGGAGCCACGGACCTGGATTTTATGCACGACATGTCGCTTGTTGTGGTGAGCACTTGTGCCAAGTTATTTCAAAATCCATCCAGGAATGCCAGAGTTATTGACTGGACACCATTTGACCTCTAAGTGTGACCTTGACCTTGGAGCCACGGACCTGGATTGTGTGCGTGACACGTCGTCTTGTTGTGGTGAGCACTTGTGTCAAGTTATTTGAAAATCCATCCATGAATGCCAGAGTTATTGACCGGACTCAATTTGACCTTAAAGGCTTTGACCTCTAAGTGTGATTTTGACCTTAGAGTCACGGACCTGGATTGTGTGCGTGACACGTCGTCTTGTGTTGAGCACTTGTGCCAAGTTATTTGAAAATCTGTCCATGAATGTCCGAGTTATTAACCGGACACGAAAGCACTTCGATTTTTATTTTATTCGCCCTCCCACCCCACCATTGTGTTACTTTAATGATTTTATTCCCCCTCCCACCCAACCAATCACCACACAGAGGTCTTCAGAGAAGATGTCATTTTTAACCTTTTCCTATATAACTCTATGTAAACTTTGAGTCGCCGTGGCGGCCATTTTGATTATTCGACGATAACGAAAAACACAAACTTGATAGAGGCCAACCCAAGGAACATGAGTATGATATTTCAGCAGAATGGAATAAGTAGTTTCGGAGGAGATGTCATTTGAAATTTCCTTAAATTTGACCTAGTTTTAGCCATGGGGGCCATCTTGGATGACTGGCGGCCACGAAAAACACAAATCTGAGAGAGGCCCTCCCAAGTAACATTGTGAGGAAGTGTCATCAAAATCCTTCAAGCGGTTTCAGAGATGTCGATTTTATAAAATTGCTAACAGACAGACGGACGACGGACGAAAAGTGATCGCATAAAGAAATGTCACTGTAAGTGACAAAGTGACCTTTGACCTTTAAGTGTGACCTTGACCTTGGAGCCACGGACCTGGATTTTGTGCGCGACACGTCTGGTTGTGGTGAGCACTTGTGCCAAGTTATTTGAAAATCCATCCAGGAATGCAAAAGTTATTGACCGGACACGATTTGACCTTTGACCTCTAAGTGTGACCTTCACTTTGGAGCCACGGACCTGGATTTTATGCACGACACGTCGTCTTGTTGTGGTGAGCAACTTGTGCCAAGTTATTTCAAAATCCATCCAGGAATGCCAGAGTTATTGACCGGACAACATTTGACCTTTGACCTCTAAGTGTGACCTTGACCTTGGAGCCATGGACCTGGATTTTGTGCGCGACACGTCTGGTTGTGGTGAGCACTTGTGCCAAGTTATTTGAAAATCCATCCAGGAATGCAAAAGTTATTGACCGGACACGATTTGACCTTTGACCTCTAAGTGTGACCTTCACTTTGGAGCCACGGACCTGGATTTTATGCACGACACGTCTTGTTGTGGTGAGCAACTTGTGCCAAGTTATTTCAAAATCCATCCAGGAATGCCAGAGTTATTGACCGGACAACATTTGACCTTTGACCTCTAAGTGTGACCTTGACCTTGGAGCCACGGACCTGGATTTTGTGCGCGACACGTCTGGTTGTGGTGAGCACTTGTGCCAAGTTATTTGAAAATCCATCCAGGAATGCAAAAGTTATTGACCGGACACGATTTGACTTTTGACCTCTAAGTGTGAACTTCACTTTGGAGCCACGGACCTGGATTTTATGCACGACACGTCGTCTTGTTGTGGTGAGCAACTTGTGCCAAGTTATTTCAAAATCCATCCAGGAATGCCAGAGTTATTGACCGGACAACATTTGACCTTTGACCTCTAAGTGTGACCTTGACCTTGGAGCCATGGACCTGGATTGTGTGCACGACACGTCTTGTGTTGAGCACTTGTGTCAAGTTATTTGAAAATCCATCCATGAATGCCAGAGTTATTGACCGGACTCAGTTTGACCTCTAAGTGTGACCTTGACCTTAGAGTCACGTACCTGGATTGTGTGCGTGACACGTCATCTTGTTGTGGTGAGCACTTGTGCCAAGTTATTTGAAAATCTGTCCATGAATGTCCGAGTTATTGACCGGACACAATTTGACCTTTGACCTCTAAGTGTGACCTTCACTTTGGAGCCACGGACCTGGATTTTATGCACGACACGTCGCTTGTGGTGAGCACTTGTGCCAAGTTATTTCAAAATCCATCCAGGAATGCCAGAGTTATTGACCGGACACCATTTGACCTTTGACCTCTAAGTGTGACCTTGACCTTGGAGCCACGGACCTGGATTGTGTGCGTGACTCGTCGTCTTGTTGTGGTGAGCACTTGTGTCAAGTTATTTGAAAATCCATCCATGAATGCCAGAGTTATTGACCGGACACGATTTGACCTTAAAGGTTTTGACCTCTAAGTGTGACCTTGACCTTAGAGCCACGGACCCGGATTGTGTCGTCTTGTTGTGGGTGAGCACTTTGCCAAGTTATTTGAAAATCTGTCCATGAATGTCCGAGTTATTAACCGGACACGAAAGCACTTAGATTTGATTTTATTCGCCCTCCCACCCCATCATTGTGTTACTTAAATGATTTTATTCCCCTCCCACCCTACCAATCACCACATACACCACCCCATTATTTTTGATGAATATCCAGAACAAGAGGTCAATGACCTTGAAGCTCTACTGATTGATTTTGATTTTTAGGAAGTAGTCGCTACAAACTGGTTTTTAGCTCTACTGATCAGAGATCAGCAGAGCTTATGCCGTGGTGCGGTGTCCGTCGTCCGTCTGTCTGTCTGTCCGTCCGTCAACTTTTTTTTTGTAGCGACTACTCCTCTGAAACTACTGAATGGATTTTCATGAAACTATTTCCGGCCGACCTGAAATTTTGCTAGGATCAATAAGACATCAAGAGCAACATTCCTGTGAAGTTTCATGAAAATCCGTCCAGTAGTTTCAGAGGAGTAGTCGCTACAAGTTTTCATTATATAACTCTATGTAAACAAAGATGGCCGCTGGCAGCCATGTTTAACGTCGAATCAAAACGATTTTCGACAAGGACCAACATCATGTCATCCTGATCATTTTAGAAAAAGTCCCATATCAATATCTCTTATAGTTTTCAAGAAGTAGTCGCTACAAACTTATTTTTTAAAAATCTATTTTTAGCCGTGGCGGCCATCTTGAATTTCCGGCCGACCTGAAATTTTGCTAGGATCAATTAGACATCAAGAGCAACATTCCTGTGAAGTTTCATGAAAATCCGTCAAGTAGTTTCAGAGGAGTTACAAGTTTTCATTATATAACTCTATGTAAACAAAGATGGCCGCTGGCAGCCATGTTTAACGTCGAATCAAAACGATTTTCGACAAGGACCAACATCATGTCATGCTGATCATTTTAGAAAAAGTCCAATAGCAATATCCCTTAGAGTTTTCAAGAAGTAGTCGCTACAAACTTGTTTTTTAAAAACCTATTTTTAGATTTGGCGGCCATCTTGGATTTCACATCTACATGAATTTTTGCTAGGATCAACTAGACTTCATGGGCAACATTTCTGTAAAGTTTCATGAAAATCCATTCAGTAGTTTCAGAGGAGTAGTCGCTACAAAAAAAAGTTAACGGACGGACAGACGGACGGACGGACACCGCACCACGGCATAAGCTCTGCTGATCTCTGATCAGTAGAGCTAAAAATGGCTTGGCAGCTAGTGTATGGAACTTTTAATGTCACAGTGTGTACAATTAACCAGTTGACAGAAAAAACAAGAGGCCCGAAAGCACTTCGATATGACCTTTGACCTCTAAGTGTGATCTTGGAGCCACGGACCTGGATTTTGTGCAAGACGGGTCGTCTTGTTGTGGTGAGCAATTGTGCCAAGTTATTTGAAAATCCATCCATTATTATCAGAGTTATAAACCGGACATGATTGTATGGACGAACGAACAAACGAACGAAGGGCCTGACTGACTGACGGACGGACGGACATTTTGACTACTATATGCCACCCTTTGGGGGCATAAAAATGCTATTGTGTTTATTTAAATTGATGACAAGCAAAGAAACAAGACAAAAATGTTATTAAAAATATTCACTTGGGCCCCCATTATCTGTAACGTTCCTACACCTTTGTATTTGAACTAAAGGGAATTTGAACTAAAGAGAATTTGATGAAAGCAAGAGGCATGAATCACAGGTACCGGTTTAAAAAAAAAAAGAAAAAAAAAAAAAAGTTATATTCTATTAAATACTGAAGGTCAGCATCGAGGAAATCCCAAAATATAGGCATGCATCTCAAAACAACAGCTGCAGTGTTAGTTTTTGAAGTCCCACAGAGCTGTCATATGCTGCAATCAACTCGGGAATAAATTATCTTTCCAATAACATACACTTTCGTATGTCCACACCACATAAGAAAGCTCTGGTGCTCGAAAAACACAGAAAACGTACCTGTTTTTAAAAATCGACTCTCAGTCCGTATTATTCGCCTATACAGACCCCCGTAGACCGCTGTTTAGCCTTTGTAGAAGCTCTCGCAGACATAACAACTCATCGACACTATTCCTTACGCACAATATGTCTTTATCCGTGCAATAAATAATGTCCAAGTACCTTTCCGACGATCACAAGTATTTAACAAGTATTTCTGCGGCTTTGCTATCAACTTCCGGCATTCTCAATGCAAATGGCGTCGTGGGATACTGATATTTTTGAAAACGTGTACTTTTGATCGTCGGAAAGGTACTTGGACATTATTTATTGCATGGATAAAGACATATTGTGCGTAAGGAATAGTGTCGATGAGTTGTTATGTCCGCGGGAGCTTCTACAAAGGCTAAACGGCGGTCTACGGGGGTCTGTATAGGCGAATAATACGGACTGGCTTAGAGTCGATTTTTAAAAACAGGTACGTTTTCTGTGCTTTTCGAGCACCAGAGCTTTTCTTATGTGGTGTGGACATATGAAAATGTATGTTATTGGAAAGATAATTTATTCCTGAGTTGATTGCAGCATATGACAGCTCTGTGGGATTTCAAAAACTAACACTGCAGCTGTTGTTTAGAGATGCATGCCTATATTTTGGGATTTCCTCGATGCTGACCTTCAGTATTTAATAGAATATAACTTTTTTTTTTTTTTTTTTTTTTTTTTTTAAACCGGTACCTGTGGCATGAATAGGGTTTTCCCTAGGAATTGTTTAAGAAGTAGTAGCAGTAAGCTTATTTATCAAAAGCAACTTGAGAAAAAGGTTCCGTGATTGTTTTGAAATCGCGAAAAAACGACATGCGCATATCGCTATGTTTTGCAATGCGCATATCGCTATGTTTTGCAACCTATTCGTGTAGTATGCACTTCCATATACGTTTAATTACAGACTATATCACTGAAATACACCAAATACCTCATAAAATTCTGCCCCGTTTGGTCACGGGGCAAAGAATAGGGCCACTGCAGATCCCTTTGGAGGGGTGGCAGAGGGGTGGCAGAGGGGTAGAATACCCCCAAATTCATGTTCATTTTATCATTTTTTGTTCATGTTCATTATCGTTTGTTGTTATATACATCCTTCATACACTGATAATATACCGATAATCTCTGATTCATTACTAAACTATTAATTGCTACTTTCGGTATTGTCCGTACTACGCACTGGCTGTTTCCGTTATATTTCGGAATGTATGGTACGGTACGACTTTTACTCCCAACCTAATGTAGATGCTCGTTTACGCTATAAGACATATGCGCATTAATTTGCACAGGATCAAATCCCTTCAAAAACAGCGTATTACTTAAACTTAAAATCACTTAATGTTTACAACGCTTACATATTTATAAATATGTTGTCAATATACGGATCTTTTGCTCATTTACAGCCTTGCAAATGGTACTACTTTTATCGCACTGTAATCTGGTGCTCTTTGGTTTCTAGTAGAAATTTATTGTACGTCAGAATTGCCACTACTTAAAACGTTGCCTGATGGCACCGTCCAAAAATGCTGTATTTTGCCTTGTTAAGATGATATGGCCTTCATTTTTCATCCGATCTTTACCAAACGTTAACAGATTGTTAATATTATGAAAGGTCGGAAAAGTTCGCAAAACCAGCTATATCGGGCCAGGAACACCAGAGTTATGTGTCCTTGAATTATTGAAAAATGCCATTATTCAGCCTTGTGAACACTCTAGGGCCTTCATTTCGTATTTGATAATTTCCAAACATTGCCAGATTGTTGATATCAATGAAAGCTCGGATGAGTTTGAAAACCAACCAGATTGAACCAGTAACACCGGAGTTAGGGTCCTTTTCAATATTTGTTAATGTACCCTAGAGGTCGTGGGTTCAAATCTCACTGGAGGCATTTTTTTTTCTTCACAAGAAACTGGTTCATGGATTGAATTTTTTAATATTTTTCTTTTAACTCTACTGGCCGAAGCAGAGCTTATGGAATGGCGAATTGTCCCTTGTCTAGTTCGAAAACAAGCCAGTTCAGACCAGTTTTGATTTGTTTAAAATTGCTATATTTTGACTCATTAACACGATAGGGCCTTCATTTTTAATCCGATCTTTTTCAACCTTTGCCAGATTGTTGATATCAATGAAAGCTTGGACGAGTTTGAAAACCAGCCAATTCGGATCAGTAACACCGGATTTATGGCCCTTGGTTTAGTTAAAATTGCTGTATTTTGCCTCGTTAATAAGATAGAGCCTTCATTTTCATCCATATGACCTTAGCTGTTGGTGCGTCTATAAAATCCAATTCAATTCAATTGAATTCATTTTCATCCGATCTTTACCAAACTCTATTGTTGATATCAATGAAAGCTCGGACGAGTTCGAAAACCAGCCAGATCGGACCATTTACACTGCAGTTCTTGCCCTTGATTTTCTGAAAAATGCTATAATTTTGGCTCAACACAGTAGGGCGTTCATTTTTCATCCGATCTTTTTCAAACTTTATCAGATTGTTGACATCAATGGAAGCTCAGACGAGTTTAACAACTAGCCAGTTCGGACCAGCAACACCGGAGTTATAGCCCTTGATTTAGTTAAATTTGCTATATTTTGCCTCGTTAACAAGAGTAGGCCTTCCATTTTTCATCCGATCTTAACCACATTGTTACTATTAATGATAGCTTGGACAAGTGTGAAAACCAACCAAATCAGATTAATAACACCAGTTAGTTACCACTTGATTAAGTTAAACAGTGCTGTATTTTGCCTCGTTAGGACGATGGGGCCTTGATTTAGCTGGATTTCAACAAACTACAGGGATGATCAGTACCAAGCCTAGTTATACATATCGTCACCGTGTTTCCATTGAATGATTTTGGCGGAGTTTAACGGTTTTAATATACAATCTTTATCTGGACTAGTTCTCCTGAACCTGATCCCGGATTTCAACGAAACTTTTTAGTGATGATCAGTACCAGGCCTACTTGTGTATGTCGTCGCCATGTTCCGGTTGAATGATATTTGGTGGATCTATGGCCCTTTAAAGGTTATATTACACAAACTTTGACCAGACTAGTTCTGAACCCCTGGCCGGATTTCAACAAAACTTTGCAGGGATGATCAATATCAAGCCTAGTTGTGCATGTCATAGCCATGTTCCGGTTAAATGAATTTTTGGAGAGTTATGGCTCTTTAAAGATTTTAATACACTAACTTTGCACAGAATAGTTCTCCTGAACCCCTGGCCAGATTTCATTGAAACTTGGCAGGGATGATCAGTACCAAGGCAAGTTGCACATATCATCGCCATGTTCCGGTTGAATTATTTTTGACCCGAGTTATGGCCCCATATACATAAACTTTATCAGCACTAGTTTTCCTGAACCTCTAGATTTCAGTGAAACTTGGCAGGAATGATCAGTACCAAGCCTAGTTGCGCATAGTATTGTAGTGTTCCCTACCACATTCTCCATATAGCCAGTAGAGTGATACAGGCCCTCTTGGGCCTCTTGTTGCTATATTTCTATATGGAAAACTTAAATCTTCTTGTCTGAAACCGCTTGATGGATTTCAAAATAATTTCACAGAAATGATGTTTGGGTGATACTTTACCAAGGTTGTTCAAGCCGGGTTGATTCATCAAAAAACATGGCCGCCAGAGGGCGGGGCAGTTTTCCTATATAACTATATCAGAAAACGTTTAAAAAATCTTCGTCCTAAACCACTTGTCCCATTACAAAATAATTTCACAGAAATGATGTTTGGGTTGGCCTCTAACAAAATTGTTCAAGCCGGGTTGATTCATAAAAAAACATGGCCACCAGGGGGCAGGGCTTATATTTGCTATATGGAAAATTTAAACATTCTCGTCTGAAACGGCTCGATGGATTTTAAAATAATTTCACAGAAATGATGTTTGGGTGACACGCTACCAAGATTGTTCAAGCTGGGTTGATTCGTCAAAAAACATGACCGCCAGGGGACGGGTTGTTTTTGCTATATTTCTAAATGGAAAAGTTAAAAAATCGTCTGGTCTGAAACCGCTTGGTGGATTTCAAAATAATTTTACAGAAATGATGTTTTGGTGACACTACCAAGTTGTTCAAGCCAAGTTGATTCGTCAAAAAACATGGCCACCAGGAGGCAAGGCCAATTTGTGCTATATAATTCTATATGGAAAATTTAAGAAATTTTCTTGTCTGGATTTCAAAATAATTTCACAGAAATGAAGTTTGGGTGACCTTCTACCAAGTTTGTTTGGACGGGGTTGATTCAAAACATATAGCTTCCAGTGGGCGGGCAGTTTCCCTATATAAAACTATATGGAAACTTTCACCAAAGTTTTGTTAATGCTATCAGCTATAGGTCATCCATCCCTGTTATCATAATAGATTTGATAATATAAAATCTTTTACATACAGTGCATAAAACTGATCTGAAACTGACACCAGTTGTGTTTTAGCTCATCTGAGCATAGAGTGATCAAGGGTGACTATGTGATTAAAAATAGCGTAAGGCATGTTGATTCAACAAGGCTTGGTACTGATCATCCCTGCCACGTTAAGCTGAAATCTGGCCTGAGGTTCAGGAAAATTAGTCTGTACAAAGTTAGTGTATTAAAAGCTTTAAAGGGCCATAACTCTGCCAAAATTTATTTAACTGGAACACGGCATTGATTTGCGCATCGTTTTTGAACTCGTCCGAGCTTTCATTAACAATCTGGTAAAGTTTGAAAAAGATCGGATGTAAAATGAAGGCTGTATCACGTTAACGAGGCAAAATATAGCAATTTTAACTAAATCAAGGGCCATAACTCCGGTATTACTTGTTCGTACTGGTAATCCGAGCTTTCATTAATATCAACAATCTGATACACTTTGAAAAAGAGCAGATGAAAAATAAAGGCCCTATCGCGTTAATGAGGCAAAATATAGCAAGTTAGTGTAAACTAACTTGCTATAACTAAACCAAGGGCAATAATTCCAGTGTAGCGGGTCCAAACTGGCTGGTTTTCGAACATGTCCGAGCTTTCATTGATATCAACAATCTGGTAAAGTTTGAAAAAGAGCGGAGAAGGCCTCCAGTGGGATTTGAACCCACAGCACTAGTTTCAACATGTACAAGAAGTAATGAAAGATTTTTCTATGGCGGGCATCTTGGATGTCGTGTTTACCTTATTTTAACAAATCTGAAAAACATTCAGCTAAGGATCATCCATGTGACGGTCAAAATTGACCAGATTGTTTCTATTTTTAACTGTGATGGAATCTTGAAATTCAAGACGACCTGAAGTTTACTTTGGGCCAACCAGACATCAAGAGCAACAGTCCTGTAAAGTTTCATGAAAATCCATCAAGTAGTCTTAGAGGAGTAGTTGCCACAAGTTTTTCCTATATAACTCTTTAACTCTAAACAAAGATGGCCACTGGCGGCCATGTTTGACATTGATTTGAAATGAATTTTGGTAAGGATCGTCACACTTGAACCTGCAACCTAACCTTGGCCAAAACTTGAAAAGTATTTAACATTATGTTCATGAGACTTCACACACATTTTCATTTTAACCCAAGGAATTGAATGTTGTTTAACAGCTCATCAACACAGTATAGGTTATTTAGAGCCGCACCAGAGAGCGGGGAAGGATACATAGGAATCCGAGAAACGTGCTTTACTCTTATTATCGAATAAGATTCCTATGGTTCTTTAACATGCTCGGAGGATAGACCTATACAGGGGACGCCCGGTTTACGTCCCCATCCGACGGACGAAGCTAAGGGAAAGTGAACACACAGACGAAACTCAGTGGCACCATGGAGGATTTAACCCGGGGCCTCCGGTTACAAATCCGCCGCATTACCGACTGCGCCATGCCAGCCCTTTTGAATGCTGTTACACATCTTGGAATGCTGTTAAAGATGGCCGCTGGCCCCATATCAATACCACTTATAGTTTTCAAGAAGTAGTTGCTACAAATTTGTTTTTTAAAAATCTATTTTTAGCCATGGTGATAATCTTGAATTTTTGAATTTCTTGAAACCTGAAATTTTGCTAGGATCAACTAAACATCAAGACCAGCATTCCTGTCAAGTTCCATGAAATTCCATCAGGTAGTTTCAGAGGAGTAGTCGCCACAAGTTTTTCCTATATAACTCTATGTAAACAAAGATGGCCGCTGATGGCCATGTTTGACATCCAATCAAAATGAACTTTGGTAAGGATCAACAACATGTCGTGCCAGTCATTTTGGTAAAGGTTCCAAATCAATACCACTTATGGTTTTTGAGAAGTAGTCTCCACAAAATCTGTTTTTAGCCGTGGCGGCCATCTTGAATTTCCAGCCAACCTGAATTTTTGCTAGGATCAACTAGATATCAACAGCAACATTTCTGTGAAGTTTCATGAAAAATCGTTAAGTAGTTTCAGGAGTAGTAGCCACAAAAGAAGTTTACAGTCTAGCTAAAAACCTGTCGCGACTACTCCTTTGAAACTACTTGATGGATTTTCATGAAACTTCACAGGAATGTTTCTCTTGATGTCTAGTTGATCCTAGCAAAATGTCAGGTTAGCCAGAAATTCAAGATGGTTGCCACGGCTAAAAAAAAGCTTTTACTATATAACTATCTATGTAAACAAAGATAGACGCTGGCAGCCATGTTTAATGTTGAATCAAAATAATTTTCAACAAGAACCAACATCATGTCATGCTGATCATTTTAGAAAAAGTCCCATATTAATATCACTTATAGTTTTCAAGAAGTAGTCGCTACAAATTTGTTTTTTTAAAAATCTATTTTTAGTCCTGGTGGCCAACTTGAATTTCTGGCCGAACTGAAATTTTTCTAAGATCAACTAGACATCACGGGCAACATTTCTGTTAAGTTTCATAAAAATCCTTAAAGTAGTTTCTGAGGAGTAGTCGCTACAAGTATTTCCTACAAAGATGGCCACTGGAAGCCATGTTTAATGTCGAATCAAAATTATTTTCGACGAGGACATCATCATGTCGTGCTGATCATTTTAGAAAAAGTCCCATATCAATATCTCTTATAGTAGTCGCGCCTTTAAAAAAAAAGTGAAACATAGGCGCCGCTAATGTTGGCGGGCTCGACGGCATCAACATATTGTATTCTTGGGAGTAAAATGTGCAAATTTCATATATATAACCTCCTGGTCATTGTACATCTTAATGTCAATAACTTCCAGCCCCTGGGTCAATGTCACTTAAAAACATGTACCGTCACCAAATTTTAACACAAATATTGCCAGTACATGTACTTAAGTGACCTTGACTCTGACCCAGGGTCAGTTGGAGGGCAGAAAGTTATTGGCATTAACAAGGACAACAATGGCCAGGAGTTTATATATGAAATTTGAACATTCTACTACCAAGGACAAGAATTGAATTGAATTGGATTTTATAGTCGCACCAACAGCTAAGGTCATATGGCGACTTTCCAGCTTCCACTGGTGGAGGAAGACCCCAGGTGCCCCTCCGGGCAATTTTCGTGCACGGGCGGGCACCTGGGTAGAACCACCGACGTTCCGCAAGCCAGCTGGATAGCAAGAAAGTTATAATGCAATATGTTAGCGTTAAAATTTGTGTCAAAGTTGTTATAACTTTGTTGTCCTTTGGAGTAGAGTGTTCAAATTTCATATATAACATTACAGGTTATAGTTCTTCTTATTACAGTAACTATCAGCCTCCAACTGACCCTGTGTCAAGGTGAGTTGCCTCTTAAATACATGTACCGTCTCAAAAATAAATGTGTTAAAATGTGTTAAATTTATTATAACTTTATTGTTCTTTGGAGCAGTGTTCAAATTTCATATATAACCTCCTTGTCATTGTTTTTCTTAATGCCATTATTTTAAAGCTCTCCAACTGACCAAGGGGTGGAGTCAATGCCACTTAAATACGTCTTCAAAAACTGTGTTAAAATGTGTGTTAAATTATTTTACTTTTTTGTCCTTTTGAGTGGAGTGTTAACATTTCATATTAACATCACTGGTCATTGTTCTTATTCCAATAACTTTCAGCCTAAAACTGACCCTGTGTCAAGGTCAGTGGTCTCTTAAATACATGTACTGTCATCAAATGTCACAATATATATACCATCTCCAAATTTTATTACATTTAACAATATAACATGGTGAAGTAAAGTGTTAACAGATTTCATATCTGAACTCACTTGACATAATTCGTCTTATTTTAAGAACTTCCAGCCACTGAACTGACCCATAGTAGCAGAGAACATTACATTAATGATAATATGCGCTGACATTTTCTAATATGCTTAGTTTAAACAAGAGGTCAATGACCTTGAAGCTCTACCGATAGATTTTTGATAGCTAGGTCAAATTCCTGTGAAGTTTCATGAAAATCCATCAAGTAGTTTCATAGGAGTAGTCGCTATAGTTTTCATTATATAACACTATGTAAACAAAGATGGCCGCTGGCGGCTGTCAGATCAAAATAATTTTTGACAAGGATCAACATCATGTCATACTGATCATTTTAGAAATCTATTTTTAGCCGTGGCAGCCATCTTGAATTTCCGGCCGACCTGAAATTTTGCTAGGATCAACTAGACATCAAGAGCAACATTCCAGTGAAGTTTCATGAAAATCTGCCAAGTAGTTTCAGAGGAGTAGTCACTACAAATTTTTACTATACAAACTCTATGTAAACAAAGATGGCCACTGGCGCCCATGTTTAATGTCGAATCAAAAAAAATTCGACAAGGATCAACATCATGTCATGCTGATCATTTTAGAAAAAGTCTCATATCAATATCACTTACAGTTTTCAAGAAGTAGTCACTACAAATTTATTTATTTTAAATCTATTTTTAGCCGTGGCGGCCATCTTGAATTTCCGGCCAGCCTGAAATTTTGCTAGGATCAACTAGACATCAAGTGCAACATTCCTGTGAAGTTTCATGAACATCCGTCAAGTAGTTTCAGAGGAGTAGTCGTTACAAGTTTTTACTATATAACTCTATGTAAACAAAGATGGCCGCTGACAGCCATGTTTAACATCGAATCAAAACGATTTTCGACAAGGACCAAGATCATGATATGCTGATCATTTTAGAAAAAGTCCCATGTCAATATTACTTATTGTTTTCAAGAAGTAGTCGCTACAAACTTGTTTTTTTTTAAATCTACTTTTAGCCGTGGCGGCCATCTTGAATTTCCGGCCGACCTGAAGTTTTGTTAGGATCAATAAGACATCAAGAGCAACATTCGTGTGAAGTTTCATGAAAATCCATCAAGTAGTTTCAGAGGAGTAGTCACTACAAGTTTTCATTATATAACTCTATGTAAACAAAGATGGCCGCTGGCAGCCATGTTTAATGTCGAATCAAAATAATTTTTGACAAGGATCAACATCATGTTATACTGATCATTTTAGGAAAAGATGCATATCAATATCACTTACAGTTTTCAAGAAGTAGGCGCTAAAAACTTGTATTTTGAAAATTTAATTTTAGCTGTGGCAGCCATCTTGAATTTCCAGCCGACCTGAAATTTTGCGAGGATCAACCAGACATCAAGAGCAACATTCCTGTAAAGATTCATGAAAATCCGCCAAGTAGTTACAGAGGAGTAGTTGCTACAAATTTTTACTATACAAACTCTATGTAAACAAAGATGGCCACTGGCGCCCATGTTTAATGTCGATTCAAAATAATTTTCGACAAGGATCAACATCATGTCATGCTGATCATTTTAGAAAAAGTCCCATATCATTATCACTCACAGTTTTCAAGAATTAAATTGTATGTTGTTTAACGGCTCATCAACACAGTATAGGTTATTTAGAGCCGCCCCAGAGAGAGGGGAAGGATACATAGGAATCCGGGAACCTGCCCTACTCTTATTATCGAATAGATTCCTATGGTTCTTTAACGTGCTCGGAAGATAGACCGATACACGGGACCGCCCGGTTTACGTCCCCATCCGACGGACGAGGCTAAGGTAAAGTGTCTTGCCCAAGAACACACCGACGGAACTCAGTGGCACCACGGAGGATTGAACCCGGGGCCTCTGGTTACAAATCCGCCGCGCTACCGACTGCGCCACGCCAGCCCCTCAGTTTTCAAGAAGTAGTCGCTACAAAACAGTTTTCAAGAAGTAGTCGCTACAAATTTATTTATTTTAAATCTATTTTTAGCCGTGGCGGCCGTCTTGAATTTCCGGCCAGCCTGAAATGTTTCTAGGATCAACTAGACATCAAGTGCTACATTCCTGTGAAGTTTCATGAACATCGGTCAAGTAGTTTCAGAGGAGTAGTCGCTACAAGTTTTTACTATATAACTCTATATAAACAAAAATGGCCACTGGCAGCCATGTTTAACGTTGAACCAAAATAATGTTCGACTAGGATCAACATCATGTCATGCTGATCATTTTAGAAAAAGTCCCATATGAATATCACTTAATAGTTTTCAAGAAGTAGTCGCTACAAACTTATCTTTTAAAAACCTATTTTTAGCTGTGGCGGCCAACTTGAATTTCGGGCCGACCTGAAATTTTGCTAGGATCAATTAGACATCAAGAGCAACATTCCTGTAAAGTTTCATGAAAATCAGCCAAGTAGTTTCAGAGGAATAGTCGCTACAAGTTTTTACTATTTAACTATGTAAACAAAGATGGCCACTGGCAGCCATGTTTAACGTCGAATCAAAAACGATTTTTGACAAGGTCCAACATCATGTCATGCTGATCATTTTAGAAAAAGTCCCATATCAATATCACTTATAGTTTTCAAGAAGTAGTCGCTACAAACTTGTATTTTAAAAATATATTTTTTAGCTTTGGCGGCCATCTTGGATTTCACATCAACATGATTTTTTGCTAGGATCAACTAGACTTCATGGGCAACATTTCTGTAAAGTTTCATGAATATCCATCCAGTAGTTTCAGAGGAGTAGTCGCTACAAGTTTTCATTATATAACTCTATGTAAACAAAGATGGCCACTGGCAGCCATGTTTAACGTCGAATCAAAACGATTTTTGACAAGGACCAACATCATGTCTTGCTGATCATTTTAGAAAAAGTCCCATATCAATATCGCTTATAGTTTTCAAGAAGTAGTCGCTACAAACTTGTATTTTGAAAATCTATTTTTAGCCATGGCGGCCATCTTGAATTTCCGGCGGACCTGAAATTTTGCTAGGATCAATAAGACATTACGAGCAACATTCGTGTGAAGTTTCATGAAAATCCGTCGCGTAGTTTCAGAGGAGTAATCGCTACAAGTTTTCATTATATAACTCTATGTAAACAAAGATGGCCGCTGGCAGCCATGTTTAACGTCGAATCAAAATAATGTTTGACTCAGATAACCATCATGTCATGCTGATCATTTTAGAAAAAGTCCCATATCAATATCACTTATAGTTTTCAAAAAGTAGTCGCTACAAACTTATTTTTTAAAAATCTATTTTTAGCTGTGGCGGCCATCTTGAATTTCTGGCCGATCTGAAATTTTGCTAGGATCAATAAGACATTAAGAGCAACATTCCTGTGAAGTTTCATGAAAATCCGTCAAGTAGTGTCAGAGGAGTAGTTGCTACAAGTTTTCATTATATAACTCTATGTAAACAAAGATGGCCGCCGACAGCCATGTTTAACATTGAATCAAAACGATTTTTGACAAGGACCAACATCATGTCATGCTGATCATTTTAGAAAAAGTCCCATATCAATATCACTTATAGTTTTCAAGAAGTAGTCGCTACAAACTTGTATTTTGAAAATCTATTTTTAGCCATGGCCGACCTGAAATTTTGCTAGGATCAATTAGACATCAAGAGCAACATTTGTGTGAAGTTTCATGAAAATCCGTCAAGTAGTTTCAGAGGAGTAGTCGCTACAAGTTTTCATTATATAACTCTATGTAAACAAAGATGGCCACTGGCAGCCATGTTTAATGTCGAATCAAAATAATGTTCGACTCGGATAACTATCATGTCATGCTGATCATTTTAGAAAAAGTCCCATATTAATATCACTTATAGTTTTCAAGAAGTAGTCGCTACAAATTTGTTTTTTTAAAAATCTATTTTTAGCCATGGCGGCCATCTTGAATTTCCGGCCGACCTGAAATTTTGCTAGGATCAATTAGACATCAAGAGCAACATTCGTGTGAAGTTTCATGAAAATCCGTCAAGTAGTTTCAGAGGAGTAGTCGCTACAATTAAAAGTTTACGGACAGACGGACGACGGACGCGCACCACGGCATAAGCTCTGCTGATCTCTGATCAGTCGAGCTAAAAACCAACCTTTATCTCTTCTAGTTTCACAGAAGAAGATTTTTGAAGTTCTTCCCTATAACACTATGTAAAACTGATCCAACAAGGGCCCTTAAGCTCCCAATTAAAGAAGAATTGAACCCATGAACAAAGGTTTTTTACGAAAAAATATATAAAAAATATGCCTCCAGTGAGATTTGAACCTACGACCTGAAGAATTCAAGGGGACTTTTATCAATTGAAGGGCAATAACTTCGGCGATACTAGGACGATTCTGGATTAAATCTGCCATGTCACATCCCACTATTGGGATATAGACATTATAATCAAGTTAATGAAAATCAAACAAGCGGTTATCAAGATAGCTTTGGATGGACAGAGTTAAGCAATTTTAAGGGCCAGCAGAGCTTATGGGATGGTGTGTTGTCCGTCTTCCGTCGTCCGTCCGTCCGTTGTCCGTCCGTTAACTTTTGCTTGTGTTCACTCTAGAGGCCACATTTCTGATGCAATCATCATGAAACTTTGTCAGAATGTTTGTCTCAATGAAATCTCGGTCAAGTTCGAAAATGGCTCATGTGGGGTCAAAAACTAGGTCACTAGGTCAAATATTGGAAAAACCTTGTGTACACTCTAAAGGCCATATTTTTGACCCGAGCTTGATGCAACTTTGTCAGAATGTTTGTCTTAATTATATCTTGGTCAAGTTTGAAAATGGGTCACATGGGGTTAAAAACTAGGTCACTAGGTCAAATACTTGAAAAAACCTTGTGTACACTCTAGAAGCCGTATTTCTGATCCAATCTTGATGAAACTTTGTCAAAATGTTTGTCTTAATTATATCTTGGTCAAGTTCAAAAATGGGTCACATGGTTTTAAAAACTAGGTCACTAGGTCAAACTTTGGAAAAACCGTGTGTACACTCTAGAGGCCATATTTTTGACCTGATCTTGATGAAACTTTGTCAGAATGTTTGTCTTATTGAAATCTCGGTCAAGTTCAAAAATGGGTCATGTGGGGTCAAAAACTAGGTCACTAGGTCAAATACTTGAAAAAACTTGCGTAGACTCTAGAGGTCATATTTGTTACTCAATCTTGATGAAACTTTGTCAAATTGTTTATCTTAATTATATCTTGATCAAGTTCGAAAATGGGTCACATGAAATTAAAAACTAGGTCACTAGGTCAAATATTGGAAAAACCTCGTGTAGACTCTAGAGGCCATATTTTTGACCCGAGCTTGATGCAACTTTGACAGAATGTTTATCTTAATTGTTTGTCTTAATGAAATCTCGGTCAAGTTCGAAAATGGGTCATGTGGGGTCAAAAACTAGGTCACTAGGTCAAATATTGGAAAAACCTTGTGTACACTCTAAGAGGCCATATTTTTGGCCCGAGCTTGATGCAACTTTGTCAGAATGTTTGTCTTAATTATATCTTGGTCAGGTTTGAAAATGGGTCACATGGGGTTAAAAACTAGGGCACTAGGTCAAATACTTGAAAAACCTTGTGTACACTCTAGAAGCCGTATTTCTGACCCAATCTTGATGAAACTTTGTCAAAATGTTTGTCTTAATTATATCTTGGTCAATTTCAAAAATGGGTCACATGGTGTTAAAAACTAGGTCACTAGGTCAAACTTTGGAAAAACCGTGTGTACACTCTAGAGGCCATATTTTTGACCCGATCTTGATGAAACTTTGTCAGAATGTTTGTCTCAATTATAGCTTGCTAAAGTTCGAAAATGGGTCACACAGGGTCAAAAACTAGGTCACTAGGTCAAATACTTGAAAAAACTTGTGTACACTCTAGAGGTCATATTTGTTACCCAATCTTAATGAAATTTTGTCAAATTGTTTATCTTAATTATATCTTGATCAAGTTCGGAAATGGGTCACATGAAGTTAAAAACTAGGTCACTAGGTCAAATATTGGAAAAACCTTGTGTACACTCTAGAGGCCATATTTTTGACCCGAGCTTGATGCAACTTTGTCAGAATGCTTGTCTTAATTATATCTTGGTCAAGTTTGAAAATGGGTCACATGGGGTTAAAAACTAGGTCACTAGGTCAAATATTGGAAAAACCTTGTGTACACTCTTTGTCAAAATGTTTGTCTTAATTATATCTTGGTCAAGTTCAAAAATGGGTCACATGGTGTTAAAAACTAGGTCACTAGGTCAAACTTTGGAAAAACCGTGTGTACACTCTAGAGGCCATATTTTTTACCCGATCTTGGTGCAATTTTGTCAGAATATTTGTCTCAATTATAGCTTGCTAAAGTTCGAAAATGGGTCACACAGGGTCAAAAACTAGGTCACTAGTACACTCTAGAGGCCATATTTCTGACCCGATCTTGATGAAACTTTGTCGAAATGTTGTCTTAATTATATTTTGGTCAAGTTCGAAAATGGGTCCCATGGGGTCAAAAACTAGGTCACTAGGTCAAATACTTGAAAAACCTTGTGTACACTCTAGACACCATGTAGTACGACTCGATTCATCAATGGTATAACAGCCAGTAGAGCGTTCACAGGCCCTCTTGGGCCTCTTGTTATCAATTAAAGGGCAATAACTCTGGCGTTACTGGGGCGATTCTGGAAAAAAACAGCCGCGTCTCATCCCACTATCAGGATAAACATTATCAAGTGTAATGAAAATCCAACTGGCAGTTACGACGATATGGCTCAGGACAGACAACGCCAAATTAATATTCCTATTAATAAATAACTATCCTGATGGAGGTCCAGTTAGAATCGATATCAACACCCCTAACGGAAGGACAAACTAACACAAAACACACATACACCCGGACGACATTGCGATCGCTAAGTAGAGATTCGTGAACGGGCTCGTCAAAAACTATTTGAGACACTCTATCATTGTTGTGAATATATCTAGTATCAAAACAAAGGCCAAGCTTGCTCATGATCAAATTCTGTGGTTTCATTTTTTTTAAAAAATTATTTCAGTGGAAAAAGGTTTAACCTGGAACTTAACTTTGCCTTTCACATGATCTTTAAGTTACCACACTTCAAAATGTCATAATTCAATATGGCGAAAACAACATATCTACATTTTGCCAGGCAGTTTATTGGGTATAAACTACCGGTACATGTATTTGCAAAAAACGTAGCTTACAAACCTCAGTATACATATATATGGTATAAATTTATAAAACATCAACTTAATATCAATAAATAACTAAATATCCTGATGGAGGTCCAGTTAGAATCGATATCAACACCCCTTGGTGATAAACTTCTTCATATTAAATGTTGTTGCATAATTTTAATCTTTCTTGTCAGGTTCGAATGTCTTTGGTAGTCTCAGACCAACGAGTGAGGCTGATGACTCAATGCTCCTCTCCCCTGCACCTTTGTATAAGGTGTTCAGCTCCTGAAAGTGTGTATAAGTTCTTGTTATATACAGTATCACATTGATCACAATATTACTACATTTTACAGCTCTAGAATTGTAGTCTAGCCTAATTAGGTAGTTGATAGCCAGATCAGACATGGGCCAATTTTAAACCAGGGTCATTCAAAGAGACTTGGTAGAGGACCATAAGCTTGTACTAAATATAAAATATTATTTTTTTTTAAAGCTTTTCCTGTAATCCAAGGGACGGCCAAACTTGACTCCATTGCCACCATCTCAACAAACTTGGTAGGGGACCAAAACCTCATGCCATATGCAGTGTACAAGTATGAGAGCTCTACTATGCCTTGTGGTGGCGATGGGAAAATGTGGTATTTTAAAAACTAAAATAGATAACAATATGAAATTGTGTATGTTTTATTGTTTCTCAAAAGGCCTGGTAACAACTGGCTCTTTTCCCAAACACTTGCAATTATTACAAAGGGGTAAAACAGTTTTAAATGTTTTCCGCAAGTCCGAAGGAGGGTCAGCTCCAACAGCAATGAGTACATGAGTCAGCTGGGATCAGTCCAGCTCCATACAGTGTGATCTCCAGTGGGGCCTGACATGTTATGAGTGACTTGACTTCCATGCTCTTCCTGAATACCGGTATATGACCGTCAGGAAGGATGGGGGACCCACAGGTGTAGTCAAATTCTGCGGTTGACATACATGTAACCAAGAGCAGTTCTTGCCTCCCAGACAGCTGAAAAAATATTCAAAGTTATAATGTCAAATGTTAATTGACCATTTGAATAGTTTTGTAAAAGTGTTGAATTACATGTATATTACTTCTCTAACATCAGAAAGTAATAAATATTTATAATTTCTCATGTCTATATTGAGGTCGAGTTCAGAACATTATTATGGAACGGCATACTTCTTCAAGAAGTTATAATGCAGTAGTAGTCGATGCCAATGCAGTAGTAGTCGATGCCAATGCTTAGTGCTGAGAAGCAAGCAAACATATGCACATTAATATTACTGTTTTAGAAACAAACTTACGACAGGTGGCCTGGAACTCGGGGCATTTACCAACCTGTTTGTGGTACTTGTCAAACAATTCAACGATCGATTCTTTATGGAGAGTGCACGCCATAACATTAGCGCTTCCATGTGTTGACATTTTTGAAACTGTACAGCCAAAACAGCACTGGGAGACGCCATTTTGACTGTTTTATACCAGTCCTGTGCACAGTATACCATGAAATTCACACACTTTCAAAACCGCACCGCGAAATTGAAAATTGCACCGTGATCTCATGACTATTATTATTTTTTCAACATTTTTTTTTTTTCTTTATTCTTTTTTCTTTATTTTTTTTAAATTATTTTTTTTTCTTTTTTTTCTTCATTAAAATAAAAAGGAGTCGGGGGTGTTTTCAGAGGGTCGGTCGGGTTACAGTAAACTCAGGTATAATTTTATTTGGCCTAAGTCCGCAAAAAGGCTAAACTATTCATGGGAAATTAGAAAATCACACCAGTATTTGTGACTTTTATGCTGTAAACAAACACGTGACTCACATCATGTATTTTAACACTTTGTATAAAGCAGAGGTAGGTACTGGCTAGATAATCCATCTCTTCCTTGCTACGGCACAGTCTTTCACTGGTTACACTGTACTCTCGGAACTGTCTTCTCACATAATGGTAGGCGGGGCTGTCATTCGAGTTTGACCTGCCCTGTATAAAAAAATCAACTGTGTAGTTTATCATTTTAGAATTTCTTTACAAGAAACTAAATGGCCATGGCCAGCATGTCAAGCTTGTAAATTTCAAAGGAGAGGTCAATGACCCTGAAGTCCTACTGATAGATTTTGATAGCTAGATCTGCCATGAGAACCTGTGGAATTTTATGGAAATAGGACCAGTACTTTCAGAGACTTAGAATGAAAATGAATTTTGTTTAGGACCAACTACATGTCATGCCAGTGATTTTAGTAAAGTTTCCAAATCAATACCAGTTATGGTTTTTGAGAAGTAGTTGCCACAAACTTGTATTTAAGCTGTGGCAGCCATCTTGAATTTCCGGCAAACCTGATTTTTACTTGGGACTAACAGGACATCAAGACCAACATTCCTGTGAAGTTTTATGAAAGTCATTTCGGTAAACGAACTAAACCAATACTTATGGTAATCACCACAAAATTGTATTTAAAATCTATTTTTAGCCATGGCAGCCATCTTGAATTTTAAGCCAACCTGATTTTTACTTAGGACCAACTAAACATCAAGAGCAACATTCCTATATTCCTAAATCAGTCAGAGCTCTAACAGTTACAAGTTTTATAACTGCTAGAAGTTATTAAAATGCCAAATTATTATCTTCCTTTGGTTTAGAGTAGCAGATACTTTTCCCTAATAACCATTTGTAACCTAAATCAGTTACCAAGATCATTTGCTAATAAATCGAAATAGTTGCCAAATGTGCAGTGTTAATTTATGTCTGAATACTTGTTATTAAGGATAAATACATCTTCATCAAGATCCAATTAGCGGTTGTTCACTAATTATCATGTTGGAGCCTACAAAATGATTTTTAATGAATTTTGTTGCATAACTGTAGGTAACTTGAGAGGCCTTGCACATTGGATTTTCATCCATGCTCATAGAATTTTATTGCATGGTTGTAAAGTTGAATAATCACCCTACCTGGAGAAAATTATATATATATAGGGAAAATTCCGGTACAGGATAGAATGCATCTAAACTTGAACGACTTTGTGGTAGTAACTGATTCTGGTTACTATCCGAGTTTTAGTGTTTTTTTTAAATAACAGTCACAGGTTATGAAAAACATAACTGTTTAAGGTTAGAGCTCTCATTGTAAGTATTATGATTCATTATGCAACATTACCTATTCATAAATATAGCAGGTGACCGTGTGTGACCAGGTCACAGGTCATGTTATGCAATTTCTCCTGAGAATTAGGTTACTATCTCACCAGTATAAGTAGACTTGCTCTTGTCTCAGTGGTTATATTTGGAAATCAGAATCAAAATACATACTTACCTAGCATTTCTAATATCTTCAAAAGAATTTTGTTTAGGACCAACTACATGTAATGCCAGTCATTTTCGTAAAGTTATCCAGATCACTTATGGTTTTTGAAAAGTTGTCGCCACAAACTTGTATTTTCAAATCTACTTTTAGCTGTTGCGGCCATTTTGAATTTCCAGACAAACTGCAATTTATGCTAGGATCAAATAGACATCAGGAGTAATATTCCTGTAAAGTTTCATGAAAATCCATAAAGTAGTTTCAGAGCAGTTGTCGCCACATAACGCTATGTAAACAAAGATGGCCATTGGTGGCCATGTTTGACATCATATCGAAATGAATTTTGTTTAGGATCAACAACATGTCATGCCAGTCATTTATTGTAAGGTTCAAAATCAATACCACTTATTGTTTTGAAAAGTAGTCGCTACAAACTTATATTTTTAAAATCTGATTTTAGGCGTGGTTTTGAAAAGTAGTCGCTACAAACTTATATTTTTAAAATCTATTTCTAGCTGTGGCGACCATCTTGAATTTCCGACCAACCTGAAATTTAACTAGGAACAACCGGACATCAAGAGCGACATTCCTGTGAAGTTTCATAAAAATCTGTCAAGTAGTTTCAGAGGAGTAGTCGCTACAAGTTTTTACTATATAACTCTATGTAAACAAAGATGGTCGCTGGCAGCCATGTTTAATGTCGAATAAAAATGATTTTCAACAAGGACCAACACTATGTCATGCTGATCATTTAAGAAAAAGTCCCATGTAGTTTTCAAGAAATAGTCGCTACAAACTTATTTTTTTAAAAATCTTTTAGCTGTGGTGGCCATCTTGAATTTCTGGCTGACCTGAAATTTTGCTAGGATCAACTAGATATCAACAGCAACATTCAAGTGAAGTTTCATGAAAATCCGTGAAGTAGTTTTAGAGTAGTCGCTACAAGTTTTTACTATATAAATATATGTAAACAAAGATGGCTGATGGTTGCTGGCAGCCATGTTTAATGTTGAATCAAAATGATTTTCGACAAGGATCAACATCATGTCATGCTGATCATTTTAGAAAAAGTCCAATATCAATATCACTTACAGTTTTCAAGAAGTATTCGCTACAAACTTGTTTTTTAAAAATCTATTTTCAGCTTTGGCGGCCATCTTGGATTTCACATCAACATGAATTTTTGCTAGGATCAACTGGACTTCATGGGCAACATTTCTGTTAAGTTTCATGAAAATCCATCCAGTAGTTTCAGAGGAGTAGTCGCTACAAAAAAAAGTTTACAGACAGACGGACGACGGAGACCGCACCAAGCCATAAGATCAGCAGAGCTAAAAATAACAAGAGGCCCAAGAGGGCCAGTGGATGCTCTACTGGTTAAACATAAAGTTTATGTATAATATCATTCAACCGGAACATGGCGATGACATACGCAACTAGGCTTGGTACTGATCATCCCTGCCAAGTTTTGTTGAAATCCAGCCAGACGCTCAGGAGAACTAGTCTGTACGAAGTTAGTGTATTAAAACCTTTAAGGAGTCATAACTCTGCCAAGATTCATTCAACCAGAACACGGCAATGATAGGTGCAACTAGGCTTGGTGAGCGGTAGCTAGCATATTTTACTACCGCTCATGAACAGTCTCAATCAAACCGAGACTGCAATATTTTGTATCTGTCGTTTTTGGCCATTTCCAAAGGTCCATTATCATACTCTTTTTTTTGGTACTGATCATCCCCACCAAGATTCGCTGAAATCCGTCAAGGAGTTCAGAAGAGACTAATCTGGACATACTGATCATCTTTGTCAAGTACAGCTGAAATCCAGCCAGTTCAGGAGAATTAGCCCGGAAAATGTTTGTGCTTCAAAAACCTCTAAAGGGCCATAACTCTGCCAAGCGACGATGATATGCACAACTAGGGTTGGTGCTGATCATCCCTGTAAAGTTTCGTTGAAATCTGGCGAGGGGTTCAGGAGAACTAGTCCAGACAAAGTTTGTGTATTAAAACCTTTAAAGGGCCAAAAATCATTCAACCGGAACACGGCGATGATTTCCACAACTAGACCTGGAACTGATTATCCCTAAAAAGTTTCGTTTAAATCTGGCCAGGGGTTCAGGAGGACTAGTCTGGACAAAGTATGTGTTTTAAAACCTTTAAAGGGACATAACTCCGCCAAAATCATTCAACCTGAACACGGTGACGATATGTACAACTAGGCTTGGTACTGATCATCCCTGAAAAGTTTCACTGAAATCCGTCCAAATGAAGGCCCTTTCGTCTTACTATGGCCAAAATATAGCATATTTCAGAAAATCAATTAAAATTTAACAAGAGGTCAATGACCTTGAAGCTCTACTGATTGATTTTGATTTCAGGAAGTAGTCGCTACAGACTTGTTTTTTGAAAAATTATTTTTAGCCGTGGCGGCCATCTTGAATTTTTGACAAGGACCAACATCATGTCATGCTGATCATTTTAGAAAAAGTCCCATATCAATATCACTTATAGTTTTCAAGAAGAAGTCGCTACAAACTTGTATTTTGAAAAATATTTTTAGTCGTGGCGGCCATCTTGAATTTCCGGCCGACCTAAAATTTTGCTAGGATCAATAAGACATCAAAAGCAACATTCCTGTGAAGTTTCATGAAAATCCGTCAAGTAGTTACAGAGGAGTAGTCGCTACAAGTTTTCATTATATAATTCTATGTAAACAAAGATGGCCGCTGGCAGCCATGTTTAACGTTGAATCAAAACGATTTTTTGACAAGGACCAACATCATGTCATGCTGATCATTTTAGAAAAAGTCCCATATCAATATCACTTATAGTTTTCAAGAAGTAGTCGCTACAAACTTGTTTTTTAAAAACCTATTTTTAGATTTGGTGGCCATCTTGGATTTCACATCAACATGAATTTTTGCTAGGATCAACTAGACTTCATGGGCAACATTTCTGTAAAGTTTCATGAAAATCCATTCAGTAGTTTCAGAGGAGTTGTCGCTACAAAAAAAAGTTTACGGACAGACGGACGCCGCACCACGGCATAAGCTCTGCTGATCTCTCATCAGTAGAGCTAAAAACAAGAGGCCCAAGAGGGCCTGTGGACGCTCTACTGGCTAAAACAGCTCTTATAGATTTAGATAGATATAGCTCTCTTCTCCTATAGATTTAACAAAGGAAAATACAATATAGCATTTTTCAACAAATCAAGGGCCATAACTCTGTTATTACTAACAAGATCTAGCTGGTTTTCAAAATTGTCCAAGATTTCATTGATATACCGCGCTTTGCACAACTAGACATCATACTCAGGCTTCCTGCCAAATTTTGTAGAAATCCAACAAGCCATTTAAGAGGAGTAGCGCCTACAAGAAATTTAAAATAAAAATGTCAAAGGGCCATAACTCCCGTCAAAAATCAGCGAACTGGAACAAAAGCGTGAAATGCACAACAAGACATCTTACCGATGCTTCCTGCCAAGTTTCGTCGAAATTCAACAAGGCATTTAGGATGAGTAGCGCCGACAAGAAATTTTAAAGTAAGTGTCAAGTAATTAAAAAGATAATGAATTTTTTAAAAAAAAAAAAAAAAATTCAAATCAATCAATAAAAAAAAAAAAAAAAAAAAAAAAAAAAAAAAATGAAATTGAAAAAAAAAAAAAAAAAAAAATAAAATTAAAAAAAATAAAAAAATTAAAAAGAAATTAAAAAACTGTTACCCCCGGGGCGCGTCCAAATTTGAAACCAGGGTCACCATTTGAACAAACTTGGTAGAGGACCATAAGCTGATGCTACATGTAATACATGAGAGCTCTGTGCCATGTGGTTACAGAGAAGAAGATTTTTTTCAGTTTTTGCCTATACAAGCCTAAGTAAAACTGTGACCCCCAGGGTGGGGCCAAATGTGACCAATGGGTCACCATTTGAACAAACTTGGTAGAAGACCATAAGCTTATAGCAAATGCAAAATATTAAACCTCTGGCTCCTGCAGTTTCAGAGAAGAAGATTTTTTAAGTTTTTCCTATACATGTCTATGTAAAACATGTGACCCTTGGGGCGGGGTCAAATGTGACCCAAGGGTCACAATTTGAACAAAGTTGGTAAAGGACCATAAGCTTATAGCAAGTGCAAAATATTAAACCTCTGGCTCTTGCAGTTCCAGAGAAGAAGATTTTTTTCAGCTTTTCCCTATACAAGCATTTATGTAAACTGTGACGCCCGGGCCGGGGCCAGATGTGACCCCAGGGTCACCATTTGAACAAAATTGGTAAAGGACCATAAGCTTATAGCAACAGCAAAATATGAAACCTCTGGCTCTTGCAGTTTCAGAGATGAAGATTTTTTCAGTTTTCCCCTATACATGTCTATGTAAAACATGTGACCCTTGGGGCGGGGCCAAATGTGACCCCAGGG
Source organism: Cyrtodaria siliqua (assembly GCA_037043455.1). Taxonomy (NCBI): domain Eukaryota; kingdom Metazoa; phylum Mollusca; class Bivalvia; order Adapedonta; family Hiatellidae; genus Cyrtodaria; species Cyrtodaria siliqua. Next base: position 80,990 of record JAWPHD010006036.1, read on the forward strand.
TCACCATTTGAACAAACTTGGTAAAGGACCATAAGCTTATAATAAATGTAAAATATCAAACCTCTGGCTCTTGTAGTTTCCGAGAAGAAGATTTTTAAAAAAAAAATCCTATATAAGTCTATGAAAAACTGTGATCCTCGGGGCGGGGACATATTTGACCCTAGGGTCATCATTTGAACAAACTTAGTAGAGGACCTTAAGCTGATGCTACATGTAATAAATGAGAGCTCTGTGCCATGTGGTTCCAGAGAAGAAGAATTTTTTCAGTTTTCCCTATACAAGCCTATGTAAAACTGTGACCCCCGGGGTGGGGCCAAATGTGACCCCTGGGTCACCATTTGAACAAACTTGTTAGAGGACCACAAGCTTATAGCAAATGCAAAATATTAAACCTCTGGCTCTTGCAGTTTCAGAGAAGAAGATTTTTTAAGTTTTTCCCTATACATGTCTATGTAAAACATGTGACCCTTGAGGCGGGGCCAAATGTGACCCGAGAGTCACCATTTGAACAAACTTGGTAAAGGACCATAAGCTTATAGTAAATGCAAAATATCAAACCTCTGGCTGTTGTAGTTTCAGAGAAGAAGATTTTTTTTTTAAAAAATCCTATATAAGTCTATGTAAAACTGTGACCCCCGGGGCGGGGACAAATTTGACCCCAGGGTCACCATTTGAACAAACTTAGTAGAGGACCATAGGCTGATGCTACATGTAATACATGAGAGCTCTGTGCCTTGTGGTTTCAGAGAAGAAGATTTTTTAAAGTTTTTTCCTATATGTCTATATGAAAAACATGCAAAACCTCAATATACAAACTTTGGACCCCCGGGGCACGGCCATTTTTGACCCCAGGGACTTTATTTGAACAATCTTGATAGTCTAGGCGTTCGATCATTTTAAAAGAAAAACTGTTGAAATCTGTCCAGCGGTTCTGGAGAAGAAGATTTTTTAAGGTTTCGACCATATATGGTAATGGCAGCCATCTTGGATGTAGCGCTGACCTAATTTTAACAAATCTAAAAAGCATTCATCTAAGGATCATCCATGTGAAGTTTGGTCAAAATTAGCCAAGCGGTTTCTGAGGAGAAGTCGTTTGAAGAAAAGTTAACGGACGGACGGACGACGGACGACGGACAGACGACGGACGACGGACGACGGAAGACGGACAACACACCATCCCATAAGCTCTGCTGGCCCTTGGCCAGTAGAGCTAAAAATGAATCAAAAAATATCTATTAAAAAAAAAAAAAAAAAAAAAAAAAAAAAGATCAATAAAAAAAATCTGTTAAAAGTTTGGTAAAGATCAGACGGAAAATGAAGGCCCTATCGTATTAACGAGGCAAAACATAGCATTTTTAACGAAATCAAGGGCCATAACTCCGCTGTTACTTGTCCAATCTGGCTGGTCTTCGATTTTTGTCTGAGCTTTCATTGATATTAACAATCTGGTAAAGTTTGGTAAAGATCGGATGAAAAATGAAGGCCTATCATCGTAACGAGGCAAAACATAGCGCTTTTAACTAAATCAAGGGCCATAACTCTGCTGTTACTGGTCCAATCTGGCAGATTTTCGAAATTGTCCGAGCTTTCATCGATATTAGCAATCTGATAAAGTTTGTTAAAGATCTGATGAAAAATGAAGGCCCTATCATCTTAATGAGGTGAAATATAGCATTTTTAACTAAATCTAGGGCCATAACTCGTCGCATCGAATTAATATGTACGTCATCAAATGACTTCATGTTGAATTAAATGGCCTGTCATTGAATGGTTTGTAAATAACCACATTTTGACGGTTTTGGACCAGGGGACGTTTTGACTGGCACCCCTTTAAATAGTGGCGGACCAATAATAAAAGATCTCTGATCGCCATTAGGTGCATCTGTGACAGAACCATTTACATTTACCTTGCTGCACACAGATCGTAGTTCTTTTAAAATGTTTCTGTACAAAGTCAACGTTCGCACGGATGCAGCCATGACAGTCTCTCACAGATAGACGCATATCGGTGACCCGGCCCGCTTCTGATTTCTTCGTTACACTATGCTTACAATACTTCTCGGCCAGCCAGACCATATCATGGGACAGGTTTACTTGTTGGCCCCCTTGCTATATTTATGGTTAAAAAAAGGACTACAGTGCTTTGGGGGGTATGGAATCACTTGGGTTAAACGTCTAATTTTAAAATGAAAAGAAAATGTTTATTTAATTTCTGATTTAGATTTACACTTTTAGTTGTATGAAAGCAAAATTTCTAAAGTTATTGTCCTAAAACTGCGATTTTTTAATAGGCGTTTATGCACCAATATTTACATAATTTCATTTAATCCTTAAAAGCGCCAAACTTCAACAAGTTATCTTTATTGATTATTGCATTTTGACTTTTGTCCCTAACATTTGTTAAAACAGCAAATATTTATTTCTGATTTTATAGTGACAGTTTGAATTTTTCGTTTCAAAAACACACTTCATTCAGGTAGTATAGAATCATTTTTTCTGAGAGGTGTTCCACGTAGTGATATATTTTGCATGGAAAAATGTCCCAAATAATTTCACCGTTGAATAAATGTATGCTTATATGATATATCTTCAAGCCTGGACATTTTTAAAATAATCTAAAATATATGAGCTGAGAAAACTGAATTTAAACAGGAAATGATTCTTTACTACCAATGATTCTATACACCCCAAAGCACTGTACCTGGCCGCCAGAATAACTTTTTTTTTTAGTATTTATCAAATATTGTGTAAAACTATATATCATTGGAAAGCTTAGAATATGAACTTTCCAAAACAGTAAAAAAATATTTAAATTTAGATGCCAAATAAGAGGCTGAAACCCCCCTTTTGGTACGCAGTATTCAGGGCGGTTTAGGTGGTGATTCCCCTGTCTGCCGGTGGTCGCTTATTACCGGGGTAGTTTGTAAAAATCCCATTCCCATCATGCAATGTCTGTTCATAAGGTCATTTGTATGCAGATGTGTTGACCTAGATTGCCGCTATGTGTCAACACAGGAAACAATCTAAATTATTTATTTATTTTCGTTTCAAAAGGAACAAAATAAATACCTCCTATTTTCCCCCTCCTTTTCAGAAATAAATAGCATGCCTGTCTCAAAATTGATCAAATTTGCTTTTTTGGTGTCGTCTGCTAGTTTTAAGCTTGGCCACCTTGCTTCATAATAAATCAGGTCACATGTTCCCAAATATGACAAACATCCGGTGCTAACATAAAAACATACGAGGTGATTTATACCTATACACCGGTATACCACCATCTTTGTTTTTTTTCACCAGACTTCATGTGACAATTTTACAATGAAAACACTTACAATTTGAAATTTGTTAATGGATATTGAAAGATAATAGATTATTTTATCATCCTATCACAATATTTTTAAAATGTTGTATTTCTACTTTCAAATGGATGTGTTTTATGACAAGTACACCGGTATATAGATGAGCGAGCATATTCAGTACGCACGAGCCTGGTACGCAGAACTCGCATAATACACTATTTAGTATTTAGTACTCATAAAATGTATTTTTAAAACCAAATATGTACAAACAAATCAAAAATGTAAATAATGGTCTAATTTTGATAATCGGAACTTCTTAGGTGTTTTAGGTCATCATTCAAATTAGAGTTATTGCCCTTTGTAATTTTATACTTTGATTTTTTGTCCGGAGCTAAATAGTATTCAGTACTCGGTCTCTAAAATAAGGAGTATTCAGTACTCGGTGGGGGTGTGGGTGTACATCCTGAAATAAGCGATTTAATGAATGCAACACCTACACCCATCAGAATCGCAAACTTGCCTCATTTCGATCGCTAAAAGCACCTGACCCTCTCTCGCAATCGGAACTGCCTCAACCATTTTGTTCAAAAATAATTATTTCCGATGATCTACGGAAATTAGCGAGTTTGCACGATTGCCTCTCTCGGTATTAGGCCTATTTAATACAGTGTTGATCGGTAATAACTTTATATATTTATTTAGCTGAAGATAAATACTTTCTAAAACTGAAATATACTTTAAATCGTTAAAAACTGGCAAACTTATAAGTCGCGATATTTTGGTTCGGAACACATGGCCCCCAAAATAGTTTGTGATTCTGATGTTGCATTCATTAACTCGCTTATTTCGCATCCAAATTTAAATACCTTTACTGTTTTAGAAAGTGCATATTCTGAGCTTTCCAATGACATATAGTATTATGATATCTATAAAATACTAAAAAAGTTATTCTTGGGGCCAGGTAGTCCTTTTAACCCTAAATATAGCAGGGGGGCCAACAAGTAAACTCGTCCTCAAAAAAGAAAAGCGTCGCAGATGATCTAGACTAGACAGCTTTGAAATGGCAGAAGCACATGATGAACACAAGTTGCCGGACATTTTCAAGGAAATATGGAAGAAACTTCATTATTTGGATAAGACAGAGGAATCAACAAGCTCAGATAAAGTACAGGTAATTGAAATTGGACATAATTTATGTGTTAGCAATCGGCGTCAAGCAATCTTGAGACTTGGAGTAATTTCACACTTTGTGAAACAAGACTAACGTTATTCGTTAAGGTACAGTGCTTTGGGGTGTACAGAATCATTGGTATTAAAGAATCAGTTCCTGTTTAAAATCAATTTTCTCAGCTCATATATTTTAGATTATTTAAAAACTTTCCAGGCTTGAAGATATATCATAATATGAAATAGGTTAAACCTATAGGGCGAGCACAGTTCATGTTTGATTGTGCCGCTGCGTATGTATGCACCGGTATGTGCAAGTCTAGCTGCGAGAATCGTAGCTCTTATGGCGTGTACCTATATCATGGTAGGTACATACCACCATAAGAGCCATGATTCTCACGTCTAGTGCAAGTCTACCTGTACGTGTCTTATGAATCGTGACATCCCACCCCAACAAATTTCAATTTGTGTGTGTGTGTGTATTTCTAAGGATTATAATCCGTCCGCCTACGACAGGCGTCGTGTCCGACGATTATAGGCACACTTGAGTCTGGACTTTTATCTGTGTGTTTGTGTATGATGTGATGATATGTCTACTTGAAGCAGCGAACTCAATGGTTTCTTTATAGTGCTGCCACACTGGAATACCACACCGTAGTAGACATGATACCCCCAGTCACATTATTCTGACACTGGTCAATCAGTCGTAGCACTACCCATTATTTGCTCGTCAGGCAAGGGTTCCATTTTTAAAGTATCTGGGGACTCGAACCCACGACCTCCCAAATGCAAGGCAGACGCTCTAACCAGTACACCACAATGCTTCGGTCAAATTTCAATTCGTTCCCAGACAGGACAGATATGGCATGGAACGAAATTCGAACGGCTATCTAGTCATGATCCAGTCTGGATCGACATTGGCTGAATCACCAACCGTCATAAAAGCTGCTACTGCATCAGTGTATGTAAGCTATATATTCATAAACCGTGATGCACGCGTATACTTTTTTGCCGAACAACATGTAATTACGGTTTCAACGTTATGTCATTACGAAAAATGTATATATATGATTTAAGCTTTTTTTATTTGAATATAGGCTATATATATATATATATATATATATATATATAAAATATATTTTACCCTACGTCGAATATACGTCTTGTCTTCAATGTGTGTTAAATTGATTCATACGTATTGTCTAATCATTATGATGATGTATGTTTGAGAAAAGTACAATGATTTTAAAACATAGGAATGTGTTGTTTCCTACTTGACATTTAATAAATGGTGGTCCATTTTCAGAATATTAGTTCAATATTTAGTTGAGTATGTCTGTGGGTCCGACGTTTTTCATCAATATATTCTGAAAACGCACCAAATTCATAAAATGCTATGTAGAAAAGACGTTGGTTTGTTTCACTGTTCTTGACGTTTAGCACTAGCTGTGCTCAAGATACTTATTAGTTTCTACATCTATATTTTAAGAAACAGTGTCCTATTTTACCCTTATGTTTCTGTCGGTGGTAGAAAAACAAAAATAATGAAATGATAGGACAGAGAAAAGCATATATCGATTGAAGCAGAAGACAGGTAAAGTTTCCAAACCGTGTTTTCATCACCTTCAAATTTGAACTACTCCTTAGCATCAGACCAAACCGGATGACCGGTTACAGGTACACTGGCATAGGAACGTTTCATTTATATGGGGGTCCAGTGGAAACCTCAAACTTTGTTAAAAGTAACAAAAAAAAATAATGTGAAGCTGGATTGCGAATTTAACATTAAAAAATCTGTGTGAAAAGTGGGGTAGTCCAGGTAAAATACATGACATAGTTAGGGTTATTTTCATATAACATTTGTAATGATGTTGAACAAGTGTCAAGTTTCAAAGCTTTTCGACAATACAAGAAATGAGGAAAAAATAACTTTAACGAAAACTTCAAAACTCGTAGACGGACGGACGGATAGACGGACAGACACATGGAAATCGCCGAACTGCAAGCCTGGATTTGCTACGCAATCCAGCTAAAAATAAAAAATACAAATTCTGTACATTATGGTGGAGTCTAAACCCGACAAATTTGCTATTATTTCGGGCGTTTGTTTAACGCCCGAAATAATAGGTTTTTCAGCTATGTGAGTGAGTAATTTTAACAAAATGTAAATATATTATAATTATATAATTGGAACTGGCAATTTTAGTGGTAAATAAAAACACCTTAGTTTGGAAATTCGGTTAAAAAATAAATATTTTACAGCCATCAGTTCAGATGAGGCTTTTTGTATGTAAATTCATATCTATGTGTCTACATCCTGCATACGCCTGCCGTGTTGCTGGGACAGCAAAAAAATAAGAAATCTCAAATATAACTTCAGTTAGCCTCAATAGTTTCAGAATGTCTTAATTTCGGTTTGCCCAACTCATTAAAACCATTTTTGGATAAAAGGTTGAAGCGCCCCAAAAATATGCAACATAGGGTAAAAATACCTTTTGAACTTCCCCTACCCAAACACGCCAGTCAAATTATTGGGATCTCGGGAAGGAGGCTGTTCCTACCCCTGTCAGTGTGAGTAACATCTTGGGCCTAACCATCGTTTAGTCACTCTAGACCTGGTGTTGTTCTAAATACTAGTAGTTATATGTTTTCATAATGGACCATAATGTTACTGTGCGGTAAAAAAAGATGCGATGACAGAGTGGTTAGCTTACTTGCCTCTGGATATAGAAGTCTTGGGTTCGACTCCCGGAGGTTCACGTCTTGAGAATTGATAACGCACTCCCTTAGATCTAGAACTATTCGTGTAAGATAGTTAAAGTTACTGTGAAAGTATGTCATTCTTCATTACTGATGTAAAGCTGTTGGTCTCCTGTGCAGGGAGAGACATACCCTAATTCAGGTTAAAAATATCGCTGAACTTCTGTGGTTATCATAAAAAAGCCTGCACGTAAACTCATCCACAGAAACGAAACTGTGATAATCATAAGTACATGTATGTGTATAATACGTCAATAGTATTGGAAGAAAGAAACAAAGAAACAAAGAAACAAAGAAAGATGGATCGGTAATAAGCACCTTGCTCACTAATTGTTTACTAACAGACCATACGTCATTATGTGACGACATACGATGATGACGTAAATCAATGACGTCTTGTTATTGTATTATAATTTCCGTAACATTTCCGGAAATTGCCAGATTGTTCGTGTTTGTCACGAATGAACACGGAATAACCTCGTCGATTTCCGTCAATGGCTTACAATAGTAGACGAATGAATACAAAAATCTGCGAAGAATTCCGATTGCATTTATGGTTTTACGGGAAAATAAACAAATGAGTTTTTAACCTAATCATTTGTTTATCCTAATCGGTTAGCAAGACATATACATTTCTGCGTCACGAAATCTACTTTTATTAAATTGTGAAATGTGTTGACGAATTTTCGCCAATGAACAACGCGCAAGGTAACACTTTGGGCTATGCTTCCGGTTAATGGCCGTTTTGGCGACATAGGTAAAAATGCAATTTCATTGTCATTTTTGGATGGGTTCGAGAAAGGTTTTTAATGTTTTTTTCACCTCATTCTGCTTGGAAACCACCATTCTTAATGATTTCTACGAATGCTTATCTTGTTAGTTTCGTAACGAAATATGCTACTTTACGGTTGAAGTCGCCCATAAACTGCCGTAAATGCCCCAAGACTTTTCAAAGGATGGATGGGTATGTTTACTTTTCGCCTGCATGATACCATAAGAGCTCGCTTGCGCTCGCTATAAGCATACATTTATTCAACGGTGAAATTATTTGGGACATTTTTCCATGCAAAATATCTCACTACATGCAACACCTCTCAGAAAAAATGATTCTATACTATCTGAATGAAGTGTGTTTTTGAAACCAAAAATTCATACTGTCACAATAAACTCAGAAATAAATATTTGCTGTTTTAACAAATGTTAGGGACAAAAGTCAAAATGCAATCATCAATCAAGGTAACTTGCTGAAGTTTGGCACTTTTAAGGATAAAATGAAATTATGTAAATATTGGTGCAAAAACGCCTATTAAAAAATCACAGTTTCAGGACAATAATTTTAGAAATTTTGCTATCATACAACTAAAAGGGTAAATCTAAATCAGAAATTAAATAAACATTTTCCTTTCATTTTAAAATTAGACGTTTAACCCAAGTGATTCTATACACCCCAAAGCACTGTATTATACCACTAATTATTTCCCCCATAGACAGTCACATATTAATGATTTGCTGCAAATTCAACTCAAGTATAGATAATGCAGCAGTGTAATTTTCATATAGAAAACTATTTTTCCACATGAAAAATCACCAGAAAACGTGGGGTCACAAGACATGTAAGAAAGTTCTTGTTTGTTTACTAAACAGGTCAACGGTACAGCTGTTTTCATTGATTGACTGTTTTCATTGCTCACAAAGTGTAAGCATAGAGTTGAAATATTGAATATGTTCATCAGTGATCCAGTAAAACTTATTAATACGCTTCTTATACATGCAACCACAAAATCGAATAGAAATGGGCAGTTTTCTCCTACTTATAATGCCCGTTTTCATCAAAAATGGAGGGATTACTTTTTATTATAGGAACTACATTCGACTACACCTCGGAGCAGTGTTCTCCCCAGAAATGTTTGAAGGCATGTCGATTATATCTCAGAAAATATGGTTTAGGGTGTATCAGTGTACCAAACCCCTATATTTTAAGGTATTTTGTCAAAAAGACACAGGATTTATGAAAGAAATAGGCTAGAGATACTAAATATTGTGGTATAAACTTATTCAAGATAAAAATAAATGAATTAATAATGACTGTATTACATGTCCTCCACAATTAAGGCATGTTGCAAAAGCATTTTGGCTGCGAAGGCATGTTAAATGCGACATGCCTTAATGGCCTGGGGAGAACACTGCGGAGACACATGTATTTAGTGGTGGTAAACCTATAAGAGAAGAAAACGTGTTCAGATGTTTCTTAAATGAGTATTTTGTGTTGTCATTTTCATAACAAGCTTAAAAACACCTACTTCATGAAATTCAAATGATTATTTCCGGAGATATGGTCTTGTGAATACCAAGGACAATAGTCTGAAATCGACAAAAGTCAGAGATATTTTTTTTAACTTTTACACTATCTGAATTGTCATACCAAAGGGCATTTTTTGTCAATATACCATATTAAATACATCAAAAGTTCAGAACAGTCAATGGACTTTCATAAAATATGCATTTTAGGTACAATTAGGACGATGAATATGCCAATTTATGTCGATTTTCATGCCAAAATTGATTTTTAGCTCGACTGATCAGAGATCAGCAGAGCTTATGCCGTGGTGCGGCGTCAGTCGTCCGTCCGTCTGTCCGTAAAGTTTTATTGGTAGCGACTACTCCTCTGAAACTATATTGTTTTATTTCGATGCGACTTTAAACATGGCCTTTAGCGGCCATCTTTGTTTACATAGATTTATATAGTAAAAACTTGTAGCGACTACTCCTCTGAAACTACATGACAAATTTTAATGAAACTTCACAGGAATGTTGCTCTTGATGTCTAATTGATCCCAGATTTTTTTTAGGTCAGCCGAAATTCAAGATGGCCGCCATGGCTAAAAAACAGATATTTAAAAAAAAGTTTGTAACGACTACTTCTTGAAAACTGTAAGTGATATTGATATGGGACTTTTTCTAAAATGATCAGTATGACATGATGTTGATGCTTGTCGAAAATTATTTTGATTCGACATTAAACATGGGCGCCAGTGGCCATCTTTGTTTACATAGAGTTTGTATAGTTAAAATTTGTAGCGACTACTCCTCTGAAACTGTTGCTCTTGATGTCTAGTAGATCCTAGCACAATTTCAGGTATGCCGGAAATTCAAGTTGGCCACCACGGCCAAACATACATTTTTAGCTCGACTGATCAGAGATCAGCAGAGCTTATGCCGTGGTGCGGCGTCCGTCTGTCTGTCCGTAATTTTTAGCTCTACTGGCCGAAGGCCAGCAGAGCTTATGGGATGGTGAGTTGTCCGTCGTCCGTCCGTCGTCCGTCGTCCGTCCGTTGTTAACTTTTGTCTTGTGACAACTCTAGGGCCTTCATTTTTCATCCGATCTTTACCAAACATTAACAGCTGGTTAATATCAATGAAAGCTCGAACAAGTTCGAAAACCAGCCAGATCGGAATAATTTCACCGGAGTTATGGCCCTTGTTTTGCTGAAAAATGCCATATTAAGCCTTGTGAACACTCTAGCACCTTCATTTATTATTTGATCTTTACCAAACTTGCACAGATTGTTAATATAAATGAAAGCTCGGACAAGTTCGAAAACCAGCCAAATCGGATCAGTCACACCGGAGTTATGGCCCTTGTTTTTTCTGAAAATTGCTATTTTCTGCCTTGTGAACGCTCTAGCACCTTCATTTATTATTTGATCGTTACCAAACTTGCATAGATTGTTAATACTAATTATAGCTTGGACAAGTTTGAAAATCAGCTGAATTGGGTCTGTAACACTAGAGTTATGGCCCTTGTTTTTTTCTGAAAAATGCCATTTTCTGCCTTGTGAACACTCTAACACTTTCATTTATTATTTGATCCTTACCAAACTTGCACAGATTGTTAATATTAATGAAAGCTCAAACAAGTTCGAAAACCAGCTAAATCGGATCAGTAACACGGGAGTTATGGCCCTTGTTTTTTCTGAAAAATGCTATTTTCTGCCTTGTGAACACTCTAGGGACTTCAATATTAATCGGATCTTTACTTAAATTTGCCAGTGTCTTTATATCAATGAAAGCTCAAACAAGTTCGAAAACCGGCAAGATCGAAATAATGTCAATAGAGTTATGGCCCTTGTTTTGCTGAAAAATGCCATATTAAGCCTTGTGAACACTCTAGCACCTTCATTTATTATTTGATCTTTACCAAACTTGCAGAGATTGTTGATATCAATGAAAGCTTGGACAAGTTCGAAAACCAGCTAGATTGGACTATTAACAGCGGAGTTATTGCCCTTGATTTAGTTCAAAATGCTATATTTTGCCTCGTTAAGACAATAGGGGCTTCAGTGTTCATCCGATCTTTACCAAACTTTATCAGATTGTTAATATCAATAAAAACTAGGACAAGTTTGAAAACCAGCCACATCGGACCAGTATCGGCGGAGTTATGGCCCTTGATTTAGTTCAAAATGCTATAGCTTGCCTCGTTAAGACAATAGGGGCTTCATTGTTCATCCTATCTTTACCAAACTTTACCACATTGTTAATGTCGTTGAAAGCTCGAAAAAGTTTGAAAACCAGCCATATCGGATCAGTAACAGCGGAGTTATGGCCCTTGATTTAATTAAAAATGCTATATTTTGCCTCGTTAAGACGATAGGGGCTTCATTGTTCAGCTGATCTTTACCAAATTTTATCAGATTGTTAATATCAATGAAAGCTCGGACAAATTTGAAACCATTCATATTTGACTAGTAACATCTGAGTTATGGCCCTTGATTTAGTTCAAAATGCTATATTTTGCCTCGTTAATACGATAGGGGCTTCTTTGTTCATCCGATCTTTACCAAACTTTACCATCTTGTTAATATTAATGAAAGCTCGGATAAGTTCGAAAACCAGTCAGATCGGACTAGTAACAGTGGAGTTATGGCCCTTGATTTAGTTAAAAAAGGCTATATTTTGCCTCGTTAAGAAGACAGGGTCTTCATTTTTCATCCGATATTTACCAAAAATTACCAGATTGTTAATATCTATGAAAGCTTGGACAAGTTCGAAAACCAGCCAGATCGGACAGCAACAGCGGAGTTGTCGCCCTTGATTTAGTTAAAAATGCTATATTTTGCCTCATTAATACGATAGGGTCTTCATTTTTTGTCAGATCTTTACCAAACTTTACCAGATTGTTAATATAAATGAAAGCTCAGACAAGTACGAAAACCAGCCAGATTGGACCATTTACACCGGAGTTATCGCCCTTGATTTTATTTTCTGAAATATGCTATATTTTGGCCTCATTAAGAAGAAAGGGCCTTCATTTGGCCAAATTTCATTGAAATCTTTCAGGGATGATCAGTACCAAGCCTAGTTGCACCTATCATTGCCGTGTTCTGGTTGAATGAATTTTGGCAGAGTTATGGCCCCTTAAAAGTTTTAATACACTAACTTTATACAGACTAGTTCTCCTGAACCTCTGGCTGGATTTCAACGAAACTTGTCAGGGACAATCAGTACCAAGGTTAGTTGCCTATATCATCACCATGTTCTGGTTGAACGATATTTGAAAGAGTTATGGCCCCTTGTGCATAAACTTTATCTTTAGCCAGTAGAGCGTCCACAGGCCCTCTTGGGCCTCTTGTTTTATTTGTAGCGACTACTCCTCTGAAACTACTGGATGGATATTCATGAAACTTTACAGAAATGTTGCCCATGAAGTCTAGTTGATCCTAGCAAAAATTCATGTTGATGCAAAATCCAAGATGGCCGCCACAGCTAAAAATAGATTTTTAAAAAATAAGTTTGTAGCGACTACTTCTTGAAAACAATAAATGATATTGATATGGGACTTTTTCTAAAATGATCAGCAAGACATGATGTTGGTCCTTGTCAAAAATCGTTTTGATTCGACGTTAAACATGGCTGCCAGTGGCCATCTTTGTTTACATAGAGTTATATAGTAAAAACTTGTAGCGACTACTCCTCTGAAACTACTTGACGGATGTCCATGAAACTTCACAGGAATGTTGCTCTTGATGTCTACTAGATCCTAGCAAAATTTCAGACTGGCCGGAAATTCAAGATGGCCGCCACGGCTAAAAATAGATTTAAAATAAATAAATTTTTAGCGACTACTTCTTGAAAACTGTAAGTGATATTGATATGGGACGTTTTCTAAAATGATCAGCATGACATGATGTTGATCCTTGTCGAAATTTATTTTGATGCGACTTTAAACATGGCCGCTAGTGGCCATCTTTGTTAAGATAGATTTATATAGTAAAAACTTGTAGCGACTACTCCTCTGAAACTACTGGATGGATATTCATGAAACTATACAGAAATGTTGCCCATGAAGTCTAGTTTATCCTAGCGAAAATTCATGTTGATGCGAAATCCAAGATGGCCGCAAAAGCTAAAAATAGATTCTTAGCTCTACTGATCAGAGATCAGCAGAGCTTATGCCGTGGTGCGGCGTCCGTCCGTCCGTCCGTCCGTCTGTCTGTCCGTAAACTTTTTTTTGTAGCTACAACTCCTCTGAAACTACTGAATGAAACTGTACAGAAATGTTGCCCATGAAGTCTAGTTGATCCTAGCAAAAATTCATGTTGATGTGAAATCCAAGATGGCCGCCAAATCTAAAAATAGGTTTTTAGCTCTACTGATCAGAGATCAGCAGAGCTTATGCCGTAGTGCGGCGTCCGTCGTCCGTCTGTCTGTCCGTCCGTCCGTCTGTCCGTAAACTTTTATTTGTAGCGACTACTCCTCTGAAACTACTTGATGGATATTCATGAAACTTTACAGAAATGTTGCCCATGAAGTCTAGTTGATCCTAGCAAAAATTCATGTTGATGTGAAATCCAAGATGGCCACCAAAGCTAAAAATAGATCTTTAAAATACAAGTTTGTAGCGACTACTTCTTGAAAACTATAAGTGATATTGATATGGGACATTTTCTAAAATGATCAGCATGACATGATGTTGATCCTTGTCAAAAATCGTTATAATTCAACGTTAAACATGGCTGCCAGCGGCCATCTTTGTTTACATAGAGTTATATAGTAAAAACTTGTAGCGACTACTCCTCTGAAACTACTTGGCAGATTGTCATGAAACTTTACAGGAATGTTGCTCTTGATGTCTAATTGATCCTAGCAAAATTTCAGATCTGCCAGAAATTCAAGATGGCCGTCACAGCTAAAAATAGATTTTTAAAAAATAAGTTTGTAGCGACTACTTCTTGAAAACTATAAGTGATATTGATATGGGACTTTTTCTGAAATGATCAGCATGACATGATGTTGATCCTTGTGGAAAATTATTTTGATTTGACGTTAAACATGGCTGCCAGTGGCCATCTTTGTTTACATAGAGTTATATAGTAAAAACTTGTAGCGACTACTCCTCTGAAACTACTTGACGGATGTTCATGAAACTTCACAGGAATGTTGCTCTTGGTGTCTAGTTGATCCTAGCAAAATTTCAGGTCGGCCGGAAATTCAAGATGGCCGCCACAGCTAAAAATAGATTTAAAATAAATAAGTTTGTAGCGACTACTTCTTCAAAACTATAACAGATATTGATATGGGACTTTTTCTAAAATGATCAGTATGACATGATGTTGGTCCTTGTCGAAAATCGTTCTGATTTGACGTTAAACATGGCTGCCAGCGGCCATCTTTGTTTACATAGAGTTATATAATGAAAACTTGTAGCGACTACTCCTCTGAAACTACTTGACGGATTTTCATGAAACTTCACAGGAATGTTGCTCTTGATCTAATTGATCCTAGCAAAATTTCAGGTCAGCCGGAAATTCAAGATGGCCGCCACGGTTTAAAATAGATTTTCAAAAAACAAGTCTGTAGCGACTACTTCCTGAAATCAAAATCAATCAGTAGAGCTTCAAGGTCATTGACCTCTTGTTAAAAAACAAGTTTGTAGCGACTACTTCTTGAAAACTATAAGTGATATTGATATGGGACTTTTTCTAAAATGATCAGCATGACATGATGTTGGTCCTTGTCAAAAATCGTTTTGATTCAACGTTAAACATGGCTGCCAGCGGCCATCTTTGTTTACATAGAATTATATAATGAAAACTTGTAGCAACTACTCCTCTGAAACTACTTGACAGATTTTCATGAAACTTCACAGGAATGTTGCTTTTGATGTCTAATTGATCCTAGCAAAATTTTAGGTAGGCCGGAAATTCAAGATGGCCGCCACGACTAAAAAATAAATTTTCAAAATACAAGTTTGTAGCGACTTCTTCTTGAAAACTGTAAGTGATATTGATATGGGACTTTTTCTAAAATGATCAGCATGACATGATGTTGGTCGTTGTCAAAAATCGTTTTGATTCAACGTTAAACATTGCTGCCAGCGGCCATCTTTGTTTACATAGAGTTATATAATGAAAACTTGTAGCGACTACTCCTCTGAAAGTACATGACAAATTTTAATAAAACTTTACAGGAATGTTGCTCTTGATGTCTAATTGATCCCAGATTTTTTTTAGGTCAGCCGAAATTCAAGATGGCCGCCATGGCTAAAAAACAGATATTTAAAAAAAAAGTTTGTAACGACTACTTCTTGAAAACTGTAAGTGATATTGATATGGGACTTTTTCTAAAATGATCAGTATGACATGATGTTGATGCTTGTCGAAAATTATTTTGATTCGACATTAAACATGGGCGCCAGTGGCCATCTTTGTTTACATAGAGTTTGTATAGTTAAAATTTGTAGCGACTACTCCTCTGAATATGTTGCTCTTGATGTCTAGTTGATCCTAGCACAATTTCAGGTATGCCGGAAATTCAAGATGGCCACCACGGCCAAACATAAATTTTTAGCTCGACTGATCAGAGATCAGCAGAGCTTATGTCGTGGTGCGGCGTCCGTCTGTCCGTCCGTCTGTCCGTAATTTTTTTATTTGTAGCGACTACTCCTCTGAAACTACTGGATGGATATTCATGAAACTTTTCAGATATGTTGCCCATGAAGTCTAGTTGATCCTAGCAAAAATTCATGTTGATGCGAAATCCAAGATGGCCGCCACAGCTAAAAATAGATTTTTAAAAAATAAGTTTGTAGCGACTACTTCTTGAAAACTATAAATGATATTGATATGGGACTTTTTCTAAAATGATCAGCAAGACATGATGTTGGTCCTTGTCAAAAATCGTTTTGATTCGACGTTAAACATGGCTGCCAGTGGCCATCTTTGTTTACATAGAGTTATATAGTAAAAACTTGTAGCGACTACTCCTCTGAAACTACTTGACGGATGTCCATGAAACTTCACAGGAATGTTGCTCTTGATGTCTACTTGATCCTAGCAAAATTTCAGACTGGCCGGAAATTCAAGATGGCCACCACGGCTCAAAATAGATTTAAAATAAATAAATTTTTAGCGACTACTTCTTGAAAACTGTAAGTGATCTTGATATGGGACGTTTTCTAAAATGATCAGCATGACATGATGGTGATCCTTGTCGAAATTTATTTTGATGCGACTTTAAACATGGCCGCTAGTGGCCATCTTTGTTAAGATAGATTTATATAGTAAAAACTTGTAGCGACTACTCCTCTGAAACTACTGGATGGATATTCATGAAACTATACAGAAATGTTGCCCATGAAGTCTAGTTGATCCTAGCGAAAATTCATGTTGATGCGAAATCCAAGATGGCCGCAAAAGCTAAAAATAGATTCTTAGCATTACTGATCAGAGATCAGCAGAGCTTATGCCATGGTGCGGCGTCCGTCGTCTGTCTGTCTGTCCGTCCGTCCGTCTGTCTGTCCGTAAACTTTTTTTTGTAGCTACAACTCCTCTGAAACTACTGAATGGATTTTCATGAAACTTTACAGAAATGTTGCCCATGAAGTCTAGTTGATCCTAGCAATAATTCATGTTGATGTGAAATCCAAGATGGCCGCCAAATCTAAAAATAGGTTTTTAAAAAACAAGTTTGTAGCGACTACTTCTTGAAAACTATAAGTGATATTGATATGGGACTTTTTCTAAAATGATCAGCATGACATGATGTTGGTCCTTGTCAAAAATCGTTTTGATCTAACGTTAAACATGGCTGCCAGCGGCCATCTTTGTTTACATAGAATTATATAATGAAAACTTGTAGCGACTACTCCTCTGAAACTACTTGACGGATTTTCATGAAACTTCACCGGAATGTTGCTTTTGATGTCTAATTGATCCTAGCAAAATTTTAGGTAGGCCGGAAATTCAAGATGGCTGCCAGGACTAAATATAAATTTTCAAAATACAAGTTTGTAGCGACTTCTTCTTGAAAACTGTAAGTGATATTGATATGGGACTTTTTCTAAAATGATCAGCATGACATGATGTTGGTCCTTGTCAAAAATCGTTTTGATTCAACGTTAAACATTGCTGCCAGCGGCCATCTTTGTTTACATAGAGTTATATAGTAAAAACTTGTAGCGACTACTCCTTTGAAACTACTTGGCGGATTTTCATGACACTTTACAGGAATGTTGCTCTTAATGTCTAATTGATCCTAGCAAAATTTCAGATCGGCCAGAAATTCAAGATGGCCGCCACAGCTAAAAATAGATTTTTAAAAAAGTTTGTAGCGACTACATCTTGAAAACTATAAGTGATATTGATATGGGACTTTTTGTAAAATGATCAGCATGACATGATGGTTATCAGAGTCACACATTATTTTGATTCAACGTTAAACATGGCTGCCAGTGGCCATCTTTGTTTACATAGAGTTATATAATGAAAACTTATAGCGATTACTCCTCTGAAACTACTTGACGGATTTTCATGAAACTTCACAGGAATGTTGCTCTTGATGTCTAATTGATTCTAGCAAAATTTCAGGTCGGCCGGAAATTCAAGATGGCCACCATGGCTAAAAATAGATTTTCAAAATACAAGTTTGTAGCGACTACTTCTTGAAAACTATAAGTGATATTGATATGGGACTTTTTCGAAAATGATCAGCATGACATTATGTTGGTCCTGGTCAAAAATCGTTTTGATTCGATGTTAAACATGGCTGTCAGCGGCCATTTTTGTTTACATAGAATTATATAATGAAAACTTGTAGCGACTATTCCTCTGAAACTACTTGACGGATTTTCATGAAACTTTACAGGAATGTTGCTCTTGATGTCTAATTGATCCTAGCAAAATTTCAAGATGGCCGCCACGGCTCAAAAAACAAGTCTGTAGCGACTACTTCCTGAAATCAAAATCAATCAGTAGAGCTTCAAGGTCATTGACCTCTTGTTTAAAACAAGTTTGTAGCGACTACTTCTTGAAAACTGTAAGTGATATTGATATGGGACTTTTTCTGAAATGATCAGCATGACAAGATGTTGATCCTTGTCGAAAATTACCTACAGTTATATAGTAAAAACTTCAACTTGTAGCGACTACTCCTCTGAAACTACTTGACAGATTTTTATGAAACTTCACAGGAATGCTGATCTAGCTATCTAAATCTATCAGTAGAGCTTCAAGGTCATTGACCTCTTGTTTAAAAAGATGTAGCAGATCGAACAGGAGGAAAAAATAAAATAAAATTCACAATTTCGACTCATTTTTATTTCAGTAACTGTTTATTTCAGTTTTGCAAAATTTAGGGTAGACTCTCCCGTAAAAATAAAAAAATAAAAACTCTGGCCTTATTTGAAACACTATAGTAAATAAGTCAACTGACTAGGAGCATAAAGTGGTAGCAAAAAGAAAAATATAGTCAGGAGGTTTTGAGTACTACATGAATACTTAACAAATGTGTGGTATAAAAGAGAATAAAGACTCATTTCCAATAAGAAAAAAAATATTGGACCTTTCCATTTTAAATCAGGGCCTGTCCATTTTAAATCAGGGCCTGTCCATTTTCAGAAGCAACATTAGCCCTGGGTCTGTCTCTTAAAATAAGTTTCTGTGAGCACTGACATACACTCGAAAACCAAAACCGACGCAGTTGCAAAAAATAATTCCGTCACAAGCATTTTTAGCTCTACTGATCAGAGATCAGCAGAGCTTATGCCGTGGTGCGGCGTCCGTCCGTCCGTCCGTCTGTCCGTAAACTTTTTTTTGTAGCGACTTCTCCTCTGAAACTTCTGAATGGATTTTCATGAAACTTTACAGAAATCTTGCCCATGAAGTCTAGTTGATCCTAGCAAAAATTCATGTTGATGTGAAATCCAAGATGGCCGCCAGATCTAAAAATAGGTTTATAAAAAACAAGTTTGTAGCGACTTCTTCATGAAAACTATAAGTGATATTGATATGGGACTTTTTCTAAAATGATCAGCATGACATGATGTTGGTCCTTGTCGAAAATCGTTTTGATTCGACGTTAAACATGGCTGCCAGCGGCCATCTTTGTTTACATAGAGTTATATAATGAAAACTTGTAGCAACTACTCCTCTGAAACTACTGGATGGATATTAATGAAACTTTACAGAAATGTTGCCCATATAGTCTAGTTGATCCTAGCAAAAATTCATGTTGATGTGAAATCCAAGGTGGCCGCCAAAGCTAAAAATATATTTTTAAAATACCAGTTTGTATCGACTACTTCTTGAAAACTATAAGTGATATTGATATGGGACTTTTTCTAAAATGATCAGCATGACATGATGTTGGTCCTTGTCAAAAATCGTTTTGATTCGACGTTAAACATGGCTGCCAGCGGCCATCTTTGTTTACATACAGTTATATAGTAAAAACTTGTAGCGACTACTACTTTGAAACTACTTGACAGATTTTCATGAAACTTCACAGGAATATTACTCTTAATGTCTAATTGATCCTAGCAAAATTTCAGATCTGCCAGAAATTCGAAATGGCCGCCACAGCTAAAAATAGATTTTTAAAAAAGATGTTGTAGCGACTACGTCTTGAAAACTATAAGTGCATATATATGGGACTTTTGGTAAAATGAACAGCATGACATGATGGTTATAAGAGTCAAACATTATTTTGATTCAACGTTAAACATGGCTGCCAGTGGCCATCTTTGTTTACATAGAGTTATATAATGAAAACTTGTAGCGATTACTACTCTTAAACTACTTGACGGATTTTCATGAAACTTCACAGGAATGTTGCTCTTGATGTCTAATTGATCCTAGCAAAATTTCAGGTTGCCCGGAAATTTAAGATGGCTGCCATGGCTAAAAATAGATTTTCAAAATACAAGTTTGTAGCGACTACTACTTGAAAACTAATAGTGATATTGATATTGGACTTTTTGTAAAATGATCAGCATGACATGATGTTGGTCCTTGTCAAAAATTGTTTTAATTCAACGTTAAACATGGCTGCCAGCAGCCATCTTTGTTTGCATAGAGTTATATAGTACAAACTTGTAGCGACTAATCCTTTGAAACTACTTGGCAGATTTTCATGAAACTTTACAGGAATGTTGCTCTTAATGTTTAATTGATCCTAGCAAAATTTCAGATCGGCAAGAAATTCAAGATGGCCGCCACAGCTAAAATTAGATTTTTTAAAAAAGAAGTTTGTAGCGACTACGTCTTGAAAACTATAAGTGATATTGATATGGGACTTTTTGTAAAATGATCAGCATGACATGATGGTTATCAGAGTCAAACATTATTTTGATTCGACGTTAAACATGGCTGTCAGCGACCATCTTTGTTTACAAAGAGTTATATAATGAAAACTTGTAGCGACTATTCCTGTGAAACTACTTGACGGATTTTCATGAAACTTCACAGGAATGTTGCTCTTGATGTCTACTTGAGTCCTAGCAAAATTTCAGGTCGGCCGGAAATTCAAGATGGCCGCCACGGCTAAAAATAAATTTTCAAAATACAAGTTTGTAGCGACTACTTCTTGAAAACTATAAGTGATATTGATATGGGACTTTTTCTAAAATGATCAGCATGACATGATGTTGGTCCTTGTCAAAAATAATTTTGATTCAACATTAAACATGGCTGCCAGAGGCCATCTTTGTTTACATACAGTTATATAGTAAAAACTTGTAGCGACTACTACTTTGAAACTACTTGACAGATTTTCATGAAACTTTACAGGAATATTACTCTTAATGTCTTATTGATCCTAGCAAAATTTCAGATCGGCCAGAAATTCAAGATGGCCGCCACAGCTAAAAATAGATTTTTAAAAAAGACGTTTGTAGCGACTACGTCTTGAAAACTATAAGTGATATTGATATGGGACTTTTTGTAAAATGATCAGCATGACATGATGGTTATAAGAGTCAAACATTATTTTGATTCGACGTTAAACATGGCTGCCAGTGGCCATCTTTGTTTACATAGAGTTATATAATGAAAACTTGTAGCGACTACTCCTCTTAAACTACTTGACGGATTTTCATGAAACTTCACAGGAATGTTGCTCTTGATGTCTAATTGATCCTAGCAAAATTTCAGGTCACCCGGAAATTTAAGATGGCTGCCATGGCTAAAAATAGATTTTCAAAATACAAGTTTGTAGCGACTACTACTTGAAAACTATAAGTGATATTGATATTTGACTTTTTGTAAAATGATCAGCATGACATGATGTTGGTCCTTGTCAATTTTTTTTTTAATTCAACGTTAAACATGGCTGCCAGCAGCCATCTTTGTTTACATAGAGTTATATAGTACAAACTTGTAGCGACTAATCCTTTGAAACTACTTGGCAGATTTTCATGAAACTTTACAGGAATGTTGCTCTTAATGTTTAATTGATCGTAGCAAAATTTCAGATCGGCCAGATATTCAAGATGGCCGCCACAGCTAAAATTAAAATTTTTAAAAAAGAAGTTTGTAGCGACTACGTCTTGAAAACTATAAGTGATATTGATATGGGACTTTTTGTAAAATGATCAGCATGACATGATGGTTATCAGAGTCAAACATTATTTTGATTCGACGTTAAACATGGCTGTCAGCAGCCATCTTTGTTTACATAGAGTTATATAATGAAAACTTGTAGCGATTACTCCTCTGAAACTACTTGACGGATTTTCATGAAACTTCACAGGAATGTTGCTCTTGATGTCTAATTGATCCTAGCAAAATTTCAGGTCGGCCGGAAATTCAAGATGGCCGCCACGGCTAAAAATAATTTTTCAAAAAACAAGTCTGAAGCGACTACTTCCTGAAATCAAAATCAATCAGTAGAGCTTCAAGGTCATTGACCTCTTGTTTTCAATGTTGTGTGCCCAGATACTTCATCCCATTGGTGGAATGTTATGCAGAACAATTTAAATAAAGGATGTCAGCAAGAAACCGTGCTTAAAAAAGTGTTTTTAATAAAAAAACGAGGCCTTTGAAAAATTATTACTTTTGTACCCAGGTCATTCAACCTTATTGTAGTTTTGCTGATCTTGTCTCTAACAAGCTTTTACCATGTTTTAGACATGTGTTAAAGGTCGTTATGCTGTAAATAAAGCAAATGCTATTGTGTTTTACTGCTCTTCACCACTTATTAAATAAGTTGATGCATTAATCAGAAGAAAATGCAATATACCAGATACTGACCATACTTCTTTGTTTGTTTACAGTTCATATATTTTTATTGATATATTTTTTACTGCTTTAATTGTTGATTAACTTTGCAATAACTTTTAACCTTTCCTTTTCTTGTAGATGGATTTATATAGCTCAACTTCTCTTTCTAATCATTTTCTTTGTTTTCCTTAATATATACAACAAAATGTTTACAAACAGTATAAGCAGAGTAAGACAGATTTAAAATAGCAGCTGAGCTATATACCAATATTCACAAGAATATGTTTATCCACCAGTTATATTGATTTCTGCTTACAATTTGCATGCTCCAAGTACTAGCAATTAAAATAAAAAGTTGAACAACATAACTACATTTCTGTTTCTTTCATACCACCCTGATGTCTATAGATACAAAGACAAAAATGCTTCCTTGCTTGCATAATGATGAAACACTAAATTCAGTATCTCTGTCAGGAATATTCTTGTCAAAATGAACAGCCTTACAATTTTCTACTTGAACATAAAACCAGCAGGCCCCGTGTGGTTTCGGGGCAAAGAATAGCACAACTGCAGATCCCGTTGGAGGGATAGGCAGAGGGGTAGAACCCCCACAAATTCATGTTCACTTTATCATTTTTTGTTCATGCTCATTAAAGGTCTTCATCATGACCCCTGCATTGTTTCAGGTGCCATCTCGCTCAATTCACTAGAGCAGTGGCAAAAAAACAATAAACGTGGCTCCAGTATAAATGGAGTGTCTACAATAGAATTTACAGCAACTCTGCAGTTCTGCAGGTGAGAAGGTTCTAGGCCCATTCTCCATATTTTATCTTGATGTACATGGAGGATGAGCCAGGCACGTTCATTCCTGTTAGGCGCCATATAACCTTTCATGTGTTGGTGCACCTTAAAACCCAATTCAATTCAATAAAACCAGCAGGTCAATCAATCTTTTTCATTCCTTTGAACAAATGCACGAGTGTCTGATTTATCAACAGTATTTCCGTTATGTACGCCAGTCACTTAACCTGACCATGCTTTGCTGGGTTGAACCAATACAGACACAGATTCTTCACAAGTACCTATTACAACGCATGTATCAATTCAGCTCGCTTACTCCAGTACAAAAAAAATCTCATGTTCTAAGCAGCAACATTTCATTTTAATACGCCACACCTGTAAAATTAAACATAACCTTTAACCTCACCAAGAAGACAGACACTGTTCAATCATGGCGACTCTCAGGACCTTCAGTCCTTTGATTTATCTCATCTTTGCCAAATTTGTTTAGAATGTTATTTTGTGTTTATTTCCAAGATCGATTGTAGAGTTGTGTACATGTTAGAAATTATCCAGATTCCCTATAAATCTGGTGACCGATCAAATTCATGTATTGAAAGAAACAAAATCGGAATTATGCAATCGATCTTGGAGACATTTTTAGCTCGACTATTCGAAGTATAAGAGAGCTTATGTAATCACCTCGGCGTCGGCGTTGGTGTCGGCGTCGGCGTCCCACATCAAGGTTTGCGTGTAAGCTGTGTTTACAAGTCTATATCTCTTACATTTCTTATCCTAACACAACCAAATTTGTTCATGGGCTTCCTTATAGCATTATCTTAAGGGCTGCATAAGCAATTTTGGTTCCTGTAACCCATGGGCTCCCATGGAACCCAAATTATGATAGCCCATAAAATGTGTCCCATTTCACATCAAATTTTGCATGTAAGCTGTGTTTACAAGTCTATATCTCTTACAATTCTTACCCTAGCACAACCAAATTTGGCCATTAGCTTCCTTATAGCATTATCGTAAAGGCTGCTTAAGTAATTATGGTAACCCCTGGGCTCCCATGGAACCCAAATTCTTGGCCTTAAAATATGTCTGTTTCACATCAAATTTTGCATGTAAGCTGTGTTTACAGGTCTATATCTCTTACATTTCTTATCCTAGCTGAACTTAATTTTGGAATTGGTTTCCTTATAGTATGTTGTAAAGGGTTGGATAAGTAATTGGATAAGTAATTTTGTCTTCTGCAAATTCTGGACTCCCATGGAACCCAAATTGTGATGGCCCATAAAATGTGCATTAAAGGCAGATCTAGGTTTGCACGTAAGCATGTATATATCTATAATTATGGCTCCCCCACACAAAGTGTGGTAGGGGAGCCATATTGATTTTGTGCTTTCTGTCTGTTTCTCTGCGTGTCTGTCTGTGTCACAAACGATGTCCGATCAATAACTAGAGAATGGTTGGACCTAGGGTCCTCAAACTTGGAAGGATGGTTGGTCATGACAAGTAGATGACCCCTATTGATTTTGGGGTCACTAGGTCAAAGGTCAAGGTTGCGGTGACATTGACTATCAAAACGATGTCCGATCAATAACTAGAGAATGGTTGGACCTAGGGTCCTCAAACTTGGAAGGATGGTTGGTCATGACAAATAGATGACTCCTATTGATTTTGGGGTCACTAGGTCAAAAGTCAAGGTTGCGGTGACATTGACTATCAAAACGATGTCCGATCAATAACTAGAGAATGGTTGGACTTAGGGTCCTCAAACTTGGAAGGCTGGTTGGTCATGACAAGTATATGACCCCTATTGATTTTTGGGTCACTAGGTCAAAGGTCAAGGTTGCGGTGACATTGACTATCAAAACGATGTCCGATCAATAACTAGAGAATGGTTGGACTTAGGGTCCTCAAACTTGGAAGGATGGTTGGTCATGACAAGTAGATGACCCCTATTGATTTTGGTGTCACTAGGTCAAAGGTCAAGGTTGCGGTGACATTGACTATCAAAACGATGTCCGATCAATAACTAGAGAATGGTTGGACCTAGAGTCCTCAATCTTGGAAGGATGGTTGGTCGTGACCAGTAGATGACCCCTATTGATTTTGGGGTCACTAGGTCAAAGGTCAAGGTCACGGTGACCTTTACTATCAAAACGATGTCCGATCAATAACTAGAGAATGGTTGGACCTAGGGTCCTCAATCTTAGAAGGATGGTTGGTCGTGACCAGTAGATGACCCCTATTGATTTTGGGGTCACTAGGTCAAAGGTCAAGGTCGCGCTGACCTTCACTATCAAAACGATGTCCGATCAATAACTAGAGAATGGTTGGACCTAGGGTCCTCAATCTTGGAAGGATGGTTGGTCGTGACCAGTAGATGACCCCTATTGATTTTGGGTCACTAGGTCAAAGGTCAAGGTCGCGCTGACCTTCACTATCAAAACGATGTCCGATCAATAACTACAGAATGGTTGGACCTAGGGTCCTCAAACTTGGAAGGATGGTTGGTCATAACCAGTAGATGACACCTATTGATTTTTTTTTGTTTAATAATTTTTTATTTTTTTTTTAATTTTTGCATAAAAAGATTTAGGGTCGGCACCTTAAAAAAATAGAGTCGGTCGGGTTACCTGAACCACACATATTTTTTTATGTGGCCTTACTGATACAGATAGTAGATAGAGTTACAGGGATACGATCTCGGTTCAATAGAGAACGGTTGGACCTAGAGTTGTCAATTATGCCTGTTTGGGCGAGTGGGGGAGCCATACGTTTTTGTCCCATGGACAATAACAATTTCTAGTTTTGGTTTGGGATTTGTTATAGCATTATGCATCTTATTACTTCATCCATATTGGGGCATGGGCTCCTCCCCCCAACCCAACCCCCACACCCCCACTCCCCTCCACAATTTTTTTTACATATTTCTGTGTTGTTTTAGTCAATTCTTACACATATGTTTCCCCGCCCCCCCCCCCAAACCCGTCTCATCCCCCTTCCCATCCCCCCCATCTCTCACCCGTCCACCCCCCCCTCCCCCCCCCCCCCCAGTTGATTTTTTTTTACATATTTCTGTGTTTTTTGGTCAAGTCTTACACATATGTTGCTCCCTCCACCCCCCCCCCCCCCTGCTTCTCACTCCCCCCCCCCCCCCCCCCCCCCCCCCCCCCCCCCCTCCCGCCTTAGGTGACATAGGTGTTGCTTTTCCGGCGGCGGCGGCAAGATTCAAGTTTTGCGTTTAGGTCATTTTCTCACAAACTGTATGCACTATACCTTTCAAACTTTGCTTATAGTTGTATCTTGGGTGGTACATCGCAACGTGACAAAGCAAATGTGGTAGTGACCTTGACCCTCCAAGCAAAGGGCAGATAACTTAATAATTTTTAGGTTGAACTTTTGCGTTTAGGTAATTTTTTCACAAACCCAACCCCCACACCCCCACTCCCCTCCACAATTTTTTTTACATATTTCTGTGTTGTTTTAGTCAATTCTTACACATATGTTTCCCCGCCCCCCCCCCCAAACCCGTCTCATCCCCCTTCCCATCCCCCCCCATCTCTCACCCGTCCACCCCCCCCTCCCCCCCCCCCCCCCCAGTTGATTTTTTTTTTACATATTTCTGTGTTTTTTGGTCAAGTCTTACACATATGTTGCTCCCTCCACCCCCCCCCCCCCCCTGCTTCTCACTCCCCCCCCCCCGCCTTAGGTGACATAGGTGTTGCTTTTCCGGCGGCGGCGGCAAGATTCAACTTATGCGTTTAGGTCATTTTTTCACAAACTGTATGCACTAGACCTTTCAAACTTTGCTTATAGTTGTATCTTGGGTACATCGCAACATGACAAAGCAAATGTGGAAGTGACCTTGACCCTCCAAGCAAAGGGCAGATAATAATTTTTAGGTTCAACTTTTGCGTTTAGGTCACTATTTCACAAACTATATGCACTAGCCCTTTCAAACTTTGCTTAAAGTTGTATCTTGGGTGGTACATCGCAACTTGACAAAGCAAATGTGGAAGTGACCTTGACCCTCCAAGCAAAGGGCAGATAACTTAATAATTTTTAGGTTGAACTTTTGGGTTTAGGTCATTTTTTCACAAACTGTATGCACTGGACCTTTCAAACTTTGCTTATAGTTGTATCTTGGGTGGTACATCGCAACATGACAAAGCAACTGTGGAAGTGATCTTGACCCTCCAAGCAAAGGGCAGATAATAATCATTTTTCAGTTCAACTTTTGCGTTTAGGTCACTTTTTCACAAACTTTATGCACTAGACCTTTGAAACTTTGCTTATAGTTGTATCTTGAGTTGTACATTGCAACGTGACAAAGCAAATGTGGATGTCACTTTCTCATGAACTATAAGTATGCACTAGATGATTTAAACCTAATTTATAGCTTAATCTTTGGAAGAAAACATATTCTGTTTTGACATAGTTGTGTCTTGGCTAGTGCATCTTGTTGATTGCATTGATTTCATCTATGACCTTGACCTACTTTTTGGAGCAGATGATTTTTAGCTCTACTGGCCAAGGGCCTTCATTTTTCATCCGAACTTTACCAAACTTTAACCAAACTTTAACAGATTGTTAATATCAATGAAAGCTCGCACAAGTTCGAAAACCAGCCAGGTCGGACGAGTAACAGCAGAGTTACGGCCCTTGATTTATTTAAAAATGCTATATTTTGCCTCGTTAATACGATAGGGCTTCATTTTTCATCTGATCCAAACTTTACCAGATGTTTTGCCTTTTTTTTTTATTATTATTAGTATTTTTTTTTTGTTTAAATTTAAGATACATATTATTTTTTTTAGAATTTTTGTTTTAATTATTGGTTTGATTAAATATTTTTTTTATTTTTGTTTTTAAATCTTTTTATTTATTTTTTTATTTGATTGATTGATTGATTGTTTTAATTTTTAGCTCTACTGATCAGAGATCAGCAGAGCTTATGCCGTGGTGCGGCGTCCGTCGTCCGTCTGTCCGTCTGTCTGTCCGTCTGTCTGTCCGTAAACTTTTTTTTGTAGCGACTTCTCCTCTGAAACTACTGAATGGATTTTCATGAAACTTTACAGAAATGTTGCCCATGAAGTCTAGTTGATCCTAGCAAAAATTCATGTTGATGTGAAATCCAAGATGGCCACCAGATCTAAAAATAGGTTTTTAAAAAACAAGTTTGTAGCGACTTCTTCATGAAAACTATAAGTGATATTGATATGGGACTTTTTCTAAAATGATCAGCATGACATGATGTTGGTCCTTGTCGAAAATCATTTTGATTCGACGTTAAACATGGCTGCCAGTGGCCATCTTTGTTGACATATAGTTATATAATGGAAACTTGTAGCGACTACTCCTCTGAAACTACTTAATGGATTTTCATGAAACTATACAGGAATGTTGCTCTTGATGTCTTATTGATCCTAGCAAAATTTCAGGTCGGCCGGAAATTCAAGATGGCCGCCACGGCTAAAAATAAATTTTTAAAAAAGAAGTTTGTAGCGACTACGTCTTGAAAACTATAAGTGATATTGATATGGGACTTTTTGTAAAATGATCAGCATGACATGATGGTTATAAGAGTCAAACATTATTTTGATTCGACGTTAAACATGGCTGCCAGAGGCCATCTTTGTTTACATAGAGTTATATAGTAAAAACTTGTAGCGACTACTCCTTTGAAACTACTTGACAGATTTTCATGAAACTTTACAGGAATATTGCTCTTAATGTCTAATTGATCCTAACAAAATTTCAGATCAGCCAGAAATTCAAGATGGCCGCCACAGCTAAAAATAGATTTTTAAAAAAGAAGTTTGTAGCGACTACGTCTTGAAAACTATAAGTGATATTGATATGGGACTTTTTGTAAAATGATCAGCATGACATGATGGTTATAAGAGTCAAACATTATTTTGATTCGACGTTAAACATGGCTGCCAGTGGCCATCTTTGTTTTATACATAGAGTTATATAATGAAAACTTGTAGCGACTACTCCTCTGAAACTACTTGACGGATTTTCATGAAACTTCACAGGAATGTTGCTCTTGATGTCTAATTGATCCTAGCAAAATTTCAGGTCGGCCGGAAATTCAAGATGGCTGCCATGGCTAAAAATAGATTTTCAAAATACAAGTTTGTAATGACTACTACTTGAAAACTATAAGTGATATTGATATTGGACTTTTTGTAAAATGATCAGCATGACATGGTGTTGGTCCTTGTCAAAAATTGTTTTGATTCAACGTTAAACATGGCTGCCAGCAGCCATCTTTGTTTACATAGAGTTATATAGTAACAACTTGTAGCGACTAATCCTTTGAAACTACTTGGCAGATTTTCATGAAACTTTACAGGAATGTTGCTCTTAATGTTTAATTGATTCTAGCAAAATTTCAGATCGGCCAGAAATTCAAGATGGCCGCCACAGCTAAAATTTGATTTTTTAAAAAAGAAGTTTGTAGCGACTACGTCTTGAAAACTATAAGTGATATTGATATGGGACTTTTTGTAAAATGATCAGCATGACATGATGGTTATCAGAGTCAAACATTATTTTGATTCGACGTTAAACATGGCTGTCAGCGACCATCTTTGTTTACAAAGAGTTATATAATGAAAACTTGTAGCGACTATTCCTGTGAAACTACTTGACGGATTTTCATGAAACTTCACAGGAATGTTGCTCTTGATGTCTAATTGATCCTAGCAAAATTTCAGGTCGGCCGGAAATTCAAGATGGCCGCCACAGCTAAAAATAATTTTTCAAAAAACAAGTCTGTAGCGACTACTTCCTGAAATCAAAATCAATCAGTAGAGCTTCAAGGTCATTGACCTCTTGTTATTTTTTATTTTATTCTTTAAATTTTTTACTTTTTTTTAAAACTATTCCTCCTAAACGCCTTGTTGGATTTCGACAAAACTTGGCTGGAAGCATCGGTGAGATGTCTAGTTGTGCATGTCACGCTTTTGTTCCAGTTTGCTGATTTATGACGGAGTTATGGCACTTTTGATATTTTTTTCTTTAAATTTCTTGACGGCGCTACTCCTCCTCAACGGCTTGTTGGATTTCTACAAAATTTGGCAGGAAGCCTTTGTACGATGTCTTGTTGTGCAAAGCTTGGTATATCAATGAAATCTTTGACAAGTTAGAAAACCAGCTAGATCTTGTTAGTAACGACAGGTTATGGCCCTTGATTTGTTGAAAAATGCTATATTGTATTTTCTTTTGTTAAATCTGTAGTTACTTCATTTTTTATCTGATCTTTACCATATTTGTTTGGAATGTTAATATACCCCCCAACACACACACACACCAACCCATTTTTGCCACTTGCCCATGATTACCAGGTGAGCGATCTAAGGCCATCCTATCCCTGTTGTTTTTGCAATGTTTTAAAAAAACTACTGATGGGAATTTTATGTCGAAAACCTTGATATAAGAGCCGTTTTAGCCAGTAGAGCATCCACAGGCCCTCTTGGGCCTCTTTTTTTTAAATAGAATGGCATTCTGTTTTTAAACAAAAGCACTTAAATGTCATCTCAGCAAATGGCAAACTCCATTGTTTTAGTTACTAAAATGTTTACAAACTTTCATTTAAGCATCATTGACCTTTTTATTTTTAAGT
Organism: Cyrtodaria siliqua; assembly: GCA_037043455.1. Classification (NCBI taxonomy): domain Eukaryota; kingdom Metazoa; phylum Mollusca; class Bivalvia; order Adapedonta; family Hiatellidae; genus Cyrtodaria; species Cyrtodaria siliqua. The sequence goes on from JAWPHD010006036.1 coordinate 112,138, forward strand.
CCAGCCCCCATTAGGCGAGACATGTGAATCCACGGATTTCTTGTTTTTACATCTTTCTGTGTTGTTTTGGTCATTTCTTACACATACCTGTGTTGCCAGAACCTCCACCCCAACCACCCCAACGCTCGAAACGAATATTTTTATTTAATGTTTATTGTTTTTTTTGCATATATCTGTGTTGTTTTGGTAATTTCTTACACATAGCTTCTTACACATATATGTTGCCTCCTCCACACCCCTCCCACAAACTACCCCCCTCCCCCCCACCCCCACACACACACTCTAAACTCGTTTTTATGCCGTGGTGCGGCGTCCGTCTGTCCGTCTGTCCGTAAACTTTTATACGAGCGACCACTACTCTGAAACTACTGGATGGATATTAATGAAACTTTACAGAAATGTTGCCCATGAAGTCTAGTTGATCCTAGCAAAAATTCATGTTGATGTGAAATCCAAGGTTGCCGCCAAAGCTAAAAATATATTTTTAAAATACAAGTTTGTAGCGACTACTTCTTGAAAACTATAAGTGATATTGATATGGGACTTTTTCTAAAATGATCAGCACGACATGATGTTGGTCCTTGTCAAATATCGTTTTGATTCGAGGTTAAACATGGCTGCCAGTGGCAATCTTTGTTTACATAGAGTTTTATTTTTAAAACTTGTAGCGACTACTCCTCTGAAATCCAAGATGGCCGCCAAAGCTAAAAATAGATTTTTAAAAATTAAGTTTGTAGCGACTACTTCTTGAAAACTATAAGTGATATTGATATGGGACTTTTTCTTAAATGATCAGCATGACATGATGTTGATCCTAGTCGAATATTATTTTGATTCGACGTTAAACATGGCTGCCAGTGGCCACCTTTGTTTACATAGAGTTATATAGTAAAAACTTGTAGCGACTACTCCTCTGAAACTACTTGACCGATGTTCATGAAACTTAACAGGTATGTTGCTCTTGATGCCTAGTTGATCCTAGAAAAATTTCAGGCTGGCCGGAAATTCAAGATGGCCACCACGGCTAAAAATAGATTTAAAATAAATAAATTTGTAGCGACTACTTCTTGAAAACTGTAAGTGATATTGATATGGTTTTCTAAAATAATCAGCATGACATGATGTTGATCCTTGTCGAAATTTATTTCGATGTGACTTTAAACATGGCCGGCAGCGGCCATCTTTGTTTACATAGAGTTATAATGAAAACTTGTAGTGACTACTCCTCTGAAACTACTTGACGGATGTTCATGAAACTTCACAGGAATGTTGATCTTGCTATCAAAAACCTATCAGCTTCAAGGTCATTGACCTCTTGTTTTTTTGTTTGTTTTTAGCTCCACTGATCAGAGATCAGCAGAGCTTATGCCCTGGTGCGGCGTCCGTCTGTCCGTAAACTTTTATTTGTAGCGACAACTCCTCTGAAACTACTAGATGGATATTCATGAAACTTTACAGAAATGTTGCCCATAAAGTCTAGTTGATCCTAGCAAAAATTCATGTTGATGTGAAATCCAAGATGGCCGCCAAAAGCTAAAAATAGAGTTTTAAAATACAAGTTTGTAGCGACTACTTCTTGAAAACTATAAGTGATATTGATATGGGACTTTTTCTAAAATGATCAGCATGACATGATGTTGATCCTTGTCAAAAATCGTTTTGATTCAACGTTAAACATGGCTGCCAGCGGCCATCTTTGTTTACATAGAGTTATATAGTAAAAACTTGTAGCGACTACTCCTCTGAAACTACTTGGCGGATTGTCATGAAACTTTACAGGAATGTTAATCTTGATGTTTAATTGATCCTAGCAAAATATCAGATCTGCCAGAAATTCAAGATGGCCGTCACAGCTAAAAATAGATTTTTAGCTCTACTGATCAGAGATCAGCAGAGCTTATGCCGTGGTGCGGCGTCCGTCGTCCGTCCGTCTGTCTGTCTGTCTGTCCGTCCGTCCGTTAACTTTTATTTGTAGCGACTACTCCTCTGAAACTACTGGATGGATATTCATAAAACTTTACAGAAATGTTGCCCATTAAGTCTAGTTGATCCTAGCAAAAATTCATGTTGATGTGAAATCCAAGATGGCCGCCAAAGCTAAAAATAGATTTTTTAAATTCAAGTTTGTAACGACTACTTCTTGAAAACTAGAAGTGATATTGATATGGGACTTTTTCTAAAATGATCAGCATGACATGATGTTGGTCCTTGTCGAAAATCATTTTGATTTGACGTTAAACATGGCTGCCAGCGGCATCTTTGTTTACATAGAGTTATATAATGCAAACTTGTAGCGACTACTCCTCTGAAACTACTTGACGGATTTTCATGAAACTTCACAGGAATGTTGCTCTTGATGTCTAAATGATCCTAGCAAAATTTCAGGTCGGCCGGAAATTCAAGATGGCCGCTACGGCTAAAAATAGATTTTTTAAATTCAAGTTTGTAGCGACTACTTCTTGAAAACTATAAGTGATATTGATATGGGACTTTTTCTGAAATGATCAGCATGACATGATGTTGGTCCTTATCAAAAATCGTTTTGATTCGACGTTAAACGTGGCTGCCAGCGGCCATCTTTGTTTACATAGAGTTATATAGTAAAAACTTGTAGCGACTACTCCTCTGAAACTACTTGGCGGATTTTCATGAAACTTTACAGGAATGTTGCTCTTAATGTCTAATTGATCCTAGCAAAATTTCAGGTCAGCGGGAAATTCAAGATGGCCGCCATGGCTAAAAATAGATTTTCAAAATACAAGTTTGTAGCGACTACTTCTTGAAAACTATAAGTGATATTGATATGGGACTTTTTCTAAAATGATCAGCATGACATGATGGTTATCCGAGTCGAACATTATTTTGATTCGACATTAAACATGGCTGCCAGTGGCCATCTTTGTTTACATAGAGTTATATAATGAAAACTTGTAGCGACTACTCCTCTGAAACTACTTGACGGATTTTCATGAAACTTCACAGAACTGTTGCTCTTGATGTCTAATTGATCCTAGCAAAATTTCAGGTAGGCCGGAAATTCAAGATGGCCGCCATGGCTAAAAATAGATTTTCAAAATGCAAGTTTGTAGCGACTACTTCTTGAAAACTATAAGTGATATTGATATGGGACTTTTTCTAAAATGATCAGCATTACATGATGTTGGTCCTTGTCAAAAATCATTTTGATTAGATGTTAAACATGGCTGTCAGTGGCCATCTTTGTTTACATAGAATTATATAATGAAAACTTGTAGCAACTACTCCTCTGAAACTACTTGACGGATTTTCATGAACTTCACAGGAATGTTGCTCTTGATGTCTAATTGATCCTAGCAAAATATCAGGTCGGCCGGAAATTCAAGATGGCCGCCACGGCTAAAAATAATTTTTCAAAAAACAAGTTTGTAGCGACTACTTCCTGAAATCAAAATGAATCAGTAGAGCTTCAAGGTCATTGACCTCTTGTTAAAAAATAAGTTTGTAGCGACTACTTTTTGAAAACTATAAGTGATATTGATATGGGACTTTTTCTAAAATGATCAGCATGACATGATGTTGATCCTTGTCTAAAATTATTTTGATTCGACTTTAAATATGGCTGCCAGTGGCCATCTTTGGGTACATAGAGTTATATAGTAAAAACTTGTAGCGACTACTCCTCTGAAACTACTTGAAGGATGTTCATGAAACTTCACAGGAATGTTGCTCTTGATATCTAGTTGATCCTAGAAAAATTTCACATTGTTGTAGCCTTGTTTTCTGATGGTATATACTAGCTATAAATTTATTATTCTCTGAAAAATCAAATAGTCGAGCTGCGCTGTTCTCCGACAGCTCTTGTAATTAAATATAAACACAAAATAAAAAACTTGCGCTTTTAATGGCGTAAAGTATACATTTGTAAAAACAAAATGGTTTTGGATGTATCAGTAATTGGGTCGATATACTTAACCTTTCATAAACATATTTTTAAAGATTCTGTAACATTTACTTTTCTTAAAATACATTTTCAACATGTTTCCAGGTGGAGAACATAAGAAGCATGTACTATATATTTTGTGTGGTCCTCAAAAATTGATTTACCGCTTCCTTTCAGTGATATTCTGTGGCCAAAACGTTAGCTTTACTTGTCTATGAACAAATTTTATGATCACTTTACGATTTCGTCGAGCTGCAAAACGTCCAAGTCTGTGGGAAATATCTATTTCATTTGTTTATGTTTCTGTTGAGAAGGGTCCAACTTTCCTTGTAGTCTGCATGGATGGTTCGTTTGGTTCATCATCAGGTATCATTGTTATTCTAATGTTGTTCTTTCTGCTGTATTGTTCATGTTCATTCATAATTTCTTCTACTCGATGTCGCTCTTCTTCTAAATCAGTCTTTACTTTCATAGAAGTGTTTTCTTTTTCATTTAAGTCCTGTTTTAGTTTTTCTACTTCACTTTTCAGTTCTTCATTTTTCAGCATCGTTCTGTGAAGTTCAACCTCTAGTATATCAATTTGCTTGACTACTGTTGCTAGCAAGCACTCTTTTAGTTCCTAAATTGTATCTTTTATTATACTTTTAATTAAGGAAATGTCGTCTTTCGTGAGAACATTATTTAATTCTTGTTGATTTCTTTTAGGTTTTGATCGATACGCTCATTTGTTTCCATTTCATCTTTGATTAAGTTCATTTCTTGTTCTTTGCTCTCTGTTTTAACCTTTTTCTATTTTGTTTTTGTGAGAGTTTTTTCTCATTTGATTTTGCGTTCGCAGATTTTACAAGGTTAATATTTTCCATACTGTCTTTAATATTGTCGGTAATTAAAAAGGTTGGATATGACTTGTTACAACTGACTAGAGAACATAAAAATAAAATATTACGGAGATTATCCCTGCATTGCATATTCGAAAACCAGTAATTACTGCATAGTTTACGTTAAACAACTTTATTATACTTTTTCACCGAAATTTGTTAAATCTCCTATCCAAAGGTGTTTTCACTTCGAAAACGCAATGTTTTTGTGGCAAAAACGAGATGATTCTATGTACCTTTTCACAGACATAACTGGTTTCCGGTATAAATGTAAATCTACAAAGCCGAGTCGTACTTGGAAGAGTTAATTGCATCAGTATCACAGATGTTTCATCCTCAAAACTAGTTTCGACTTATTAACTCCCCAAACACAGACCTAATAACAAATAGATTGGACACTATGAAAATTATCTGAATTTCACGTGGCACAGTGCGAAAATTTCACAAATTATTTCCCAACTTTAAACACACATATTATGAAGAGTTTTATAGATACAAGTTTCATTCATGCCAAATACCATCACAAATTTAATTCTCTTTCCAAAGATAGTATTTTCGTTCTCTTACATTTAGAGCAAGAAAGGAGTTTGACGGAAACTTTGACTTAATATGTCAAAACCTTGATTTTTAAGAGAAAAGCGAAAAATGATGACATTTTTAACTTTAAACATCTTTTTATACAATTTCTTACTTTCAAAATAAACATAAATTATTATAATACCATTTTGTTATTCACTATGAATCGTTTGAATGTATTCTCATCAAAATCAGTGAATAATTGAGAGAGGAGATAGAAGGAAAAGTTAAGGTGCCACGTGATATGTTGGATACTTCATTGGTTAAGATAGGAAGTTCCTATCTGTTTATTAATATGTCTGTGCCCCAAATAACAACATTCTCGCCTCGGTGGTAGTGGGCAATTAAGTCGGCGACCTTTCAAGCATCACCTTGCCGAAATATATCTAGGTCATATGGACTTTTGACCAATCAAATACCAAAACAATTCATTAATTTACACGTTTTTTTTTACGACAACCGTAAATCATAACAATGCACGGACCTGGATTGTTTTGCGAGAAAAATGCGAACATTTTAATACACTCGAAGCTCTCATTTATTAATCCGATTTGATGAGGTATTCGGTGTATTTCATTGATAAAGTATGAAATTAACGTATATTGGTGTGCATCTTTCCCAAAAAGCGTTGCAAAACTTAGCTAATTTTGCCAATTCAAGGGGAGGTAATTCATAGACCCTTTGACCAACAATAGGAAACAACCTTGCATTGATATCGACCTACTATGCAAGTATGATTAAAATCAAATGAACACGAGTGTAGTCAGTAGTGTAGCTGAAAGACAGCCATATCCCCCGCTGCAATACAAATTAAAACATGGAATGTCACTGTAAAATGACAAATTCTCCCTGAAGCTTCCGTGTTCCAAAAAGTGTGACCTTCAACTAAAAGAACATACGTTTTAAATACAACTTGTACAGTAGGAACGCCAGCCTTATGGCGTAGGAATATTTATCAAACAAGGTCACGTGATAAAATCGATAACAAAATGACATTATTGGGAAAATTTTCACTGGTCAGATTTATACACCTCTTATCTATAAACTGTGATTATGACAAAACACAATCACAGATCGTTGTTAAAGTAATAATATTCACAAACTACATTGTTCGAACATAATTGGTGTACACTTCGTGGAATTCCCATTAATAGTGAAAGGTATATTTCCAACGGATGAATTTAGGTTGTTTTAAGGTTTAAATTGCCAACAATGCGCTTTTAAATCAAAATCGATTTATTTCGTCATTTTAGAAGCGAGAATAAAAACAAATGCATGTACGCATAGATAAATCTTTCCTCTGTCCATATGCAAAATTTAAATGAAATCGGAGACAAGTATTTTTTTTCCCCAAAATTAACTAACATGACCCACGGACTCAAAGACGGCATAACGCATATACATTTACAGACGCGACTGGGTACACAAAAAATGAAATAATTCCATTATTTCAATACATATATTTCAAATGTATGTATCCATGCATTCCAGATTAAATTTCTGATCTATACATGCTTTTGGTTTATGCCGGAGTGCCCGGAATAGGTTTTAACAAACCAAATTGCAACGGTACGTCGGGAATGGAAATGAGGATGGTGAAAATATATATTGCAGTGCTAATTTTCTGAATCCGAAAAAATCGCAAAAAAATGAAGTTTTAACAACGAGAATGAATTTTTTTTCTTGAAAGTGTTCATTGACATGTCTACTATTAAAAACCAAAATCTAAAGTCAATCAGAAAAAAGTACTTTTTTTTCCCCAAAATTAACAAAGTACACCGTGTTCGCTAAAATATGAACAGTCGCCTTTCGAAGTTAATGTACACGCGGGATATAAAACCATGAAATTGTGCAATTCTTTTTAAGAGATATATTGATTTCAACATTGTTCTGTATTTAATGAATTATTAGAGTAGAATGTTCGCAGTTTTTTTCAAGGACACCATTACGGTAGTATCCCTGCAACCCCGCCCTTCATGCCACCCCCACCACCCTCTATACCGTATTGATTAAGTTGTATATAGCTGCGAATGTGCAGTTTTAATCAAATTCGATTTATTTCATCATTTTAGAACAGAAAAAAGCATGTACGCGTAAATATGAAAATTTTTGTTAATTTTAATATTTGTCAATTATACTTACGACAACATTACAATTGCAATATACTCAACTTGCCTTAATCCACGAACGGAAAAACTTCCCCAAATACCCTTCCCGGGACTCCCGGCATCAAGGGCGCCGCCAAATACACCCGTACAAGCAAGAGTCACACAGAGTTACGTCCTCTTCCCGCAATTAAATCCTAAATTTAAGGAGGGGTGGGTAGTTAATGTTGTCGTAAGTATAATAGACAAATATTAAAATTAACAAAAATTTTCATATTGGTCTATAGATAGCTTACGACAACATTACAATTGCGACTTTAACACAATGAGCTGGGGTGGTACAATGTAACCTGTTATGAGTGCCCGAATATGTAAAGGGTATTTGAACAACTCTGAACAACAAGTAACAAAGCACGATCAAACCTGCTCTAATTACAAGAAATTAAATTAAATTAGATGGGCAGATGAACGTTACAAGGTGAATATGGCATCCTCATAAGTCCTTCAATTCGTTCAAGGACAATAAGTCCACCACCATCTAAAATCATAATCGGCAATTTCAAGCTAATCCATGGAACAGAAAATTTCTAGTATTACATAGATCATCTAAATAAGTATCGACCCCTTGATTCAATACTTACAATAACAGCTTCATAACTGAGCTGTAAATGTAACTATGAACACAAGATAACTGTGTGAAACATAGATAACTATAAACAATACAATATGTATAAACCAAACACATTTGGAACATAGTGGTATGAAGTGCTTACAAACCAAGATAAGTAAAATAAAAATTAAAACTGCAACTGATTTGTATGCCTAAAGTTACAGACTTGGGCAAGGCCAAGTCAGCTAACTGGTAGAGCAGCACAACCCCATGACTGACTGGGTAGTAAGAACTGGACCCAGTGAAAAATAATTAAAGATAGAATCTAACAAATAATTTGTGAATTTTAAGAAAATAAAGGCTCTGACTTGAGCAGCCTTATTGGAATTGAATTAGGTATATACCCAGACAAAACCAAACAGATTGTTACTGGAATATCTCTAGAAGGGGTTAACGAGATCCCTTTAGTAGCATGAGCCTGATGATACTTTAGTTCCTAGAATGGGCTCACTAAATCTGAGCCACAAGGCTAAAAGAAAGATAGTCTAAAGGGTAGTCTATCTAAGATTAACCGAAAGGTTCAAAGGAGGGCCGGAGAACAGAAGTCAAACAGGAGGCCAAAAAGAGCCACTTTAACTTCTAAGTATTCTAAACTAAAGAAGGGAGTGATATAAGCTCAAAGTGGGGGACAAGAAAAAACCAACTCCGACTACGGTGGAAGTGTAAACAAAAACTGCGTTACACTTATTCTGACCAGCGAAACCTCTGTGACCTCCGAGTAATCCAGTGAAGGACCTCCTAGAGGTACAATTATGTGAGCAACTATTACAGAAACTGAAGTCTGAAGATGTAGTTTGAATCGACAAACGTGAGGTTGCATACTGATTTGGAATGAATCATAGTGGCAGAGGTAGACTGTAAATCCTGGTAACAGCGGGGTTACCGCAGTGGTGAAGAAATCAAGATGGACAGAAGTGCTGAGAAAAAAGGGGAGACCCTATTAAAATAATAATAACAGAATTTAATTATTTAGGGCAACACACCTAGTTAGTGAAAAACAACTTCCATGTGGCCCATAAGAACCAACTTTTAGGTTTACTAAGGCCAAACTGAGAGATCCTTAACCTGCATTTAGGGCAACTCTACGAAACTCCTAGACCACGGCAGAATGTCCCCTTGAATGTGGCTGTGTACGGGCATGCACCCCCCTTTTGTTCTGACCAAGGCAGAATGTCACCTTGAATGTGGCTGTGCACATGCATGCACCCCCAAATTTGTGTTCAAGTAAAAGATCTAGCCGAAAAGAAACTGTGTTTTCATACGAATGTGGCATATAGAACCAATAATTAAATAGATGCCAGATGTATCTCAAACTGCCTGAGGGAAAGACTTCAAAAAGAGAAGTCCGGCTCTTATGGCATAATTAATGTACGGATTAGAAGCCGGGCCTAAAAATAGTATAGCCTACCATAATGTTAGGAACTTACTCATACTGATAGACCTACTCTCTAAACTGATAGAAAACAAGGAGAATGTATCCTGGTTCTAGCAATACTAAACAGGGGGGTATGAACAACAAATACGCCAACTATCATCAGTACTCTTAGGGCTAATGGAGAACGAACCCTGGCACTACAGCCCATTAACTGTATGACTGTATGGAGACGTGGGAGGGGTAAGGAATCTAGAATCTGGACAATGACCTTAGCTGCAAGAAAGGGAGTGTAATGTCCTGCAACCGCATCTAATAAGCTACACAAGGAACGCAACCCCAGAGGTAAGAGATGAATGACGAAGAACTCCATCAGACAAGGCTTAGTCAGAGGAACCGCGAACAAACCCACGTAGGGTTGAGGATAGCAGCTTTGAAGCCGATTACTCCGAACTACTGAAACTGCTTGGAGATCTAAGCGGTACAGAAGGAGATCGTAATCAACCCTAGGGTAATCCCAAAAACCCGCAGGTGTATAAGTGAGGAAACACGCATAATTCACTCGTGCTAAGGCTCGGTGAAAATAAGTTTCTTTCTCAGAAGAAATTTCCTATATTCACGACAAACCAAAAATAATTCTATTAATAATTTATTATGTACTCTCACCTTGATACTTAAGCAGAAAAACATAATGTGCTAAAACAGAGATGACAAAACGTCAACAGCGGCATTACGTGATTGTCGATATTTCACAAGAAACACAAACAATGAGATATAAGGTATATCATAATATCCCTAAAAAACAAAATGCCAGTTGTCTTGTGGCTGGTATGGGACATGAAACCGGACTCCTCCCTTACAGGGCGAAAGCTCTACCAACTGAGCTAACCGGGACACCATTATAAAACAGAGGTGAGTGGCAGTGATATCAAGTAAGAGACTAACCACTCAGCCACGGGAGTCCCCCATATCAACTTACCAGCAAAAGGCAGACTCAGCCAGCAACTGCATGTGCAAATGTATAAAACAGCATCTGCCACTGTAAATAATTAATATAACCTACCTCAAAAAAGGTGGTGATATACATAGATATCATTAACTTTTCAAGTAAGAGGCCCACAGAGCAAAGTAGCCGGGTATTTGATAGATACTAGTATACAATATTAGTAAAAGTATTCATATTAGCCGGGTAGAAAGTCTAAGTAGCAGGCAAATTACCCGCCTAGCTCTTAATGACACCCCTCGATATAAATACTACCGGCGCTAAATAAAATAAATGCTCATGTACCTGCAATTCTGATGAGCATAACCCATAGACCCGCAATAATCATCTACTAAACCGTAACCAGGGCAGGAAACAGTTGCGGAGTTACTTGTCCTACATAAAAATATGAACAGCAACATGGATAAATATCAACATGGATAAATATAAAAGAATTATATCTGAATTCTATTAGTCCTGCCACAAACGGTACTCAACAAGGCGATAGGATAAGTTGAATTAGGTGTCCTGATAAAGGAAAACAATATACATAAAGAAAAAAACTGATTTACTTCTTTAAGACTGTGGCTACAATTAACGCTGAAAGCTATGAACGCTATGGCGAAGGCCATGAATACTTACCCTAATCATTAAACCATGACGGAGAAGCCGTAGTCACTAAAATCATCCTTGATAGGTCATTCTTGTGACGGAACTCGACAGCAGGTATCGACTTCTATCGAGGTTACCTGCAAAACTAGTTCTGTAGTTAAGTCCATAAGGACAGAAAAGAACAAAAGTAATTCACTAAGAATCTTTAGTTAAAGACAAGTATCACACTCCTGCAGTGGGTATTAGTAAAACCACGAGAGGAGAATACTTTAAAATTTAAATACTCTTAACGATTTTTAGTAAACGCAGAGATATTCAAAGATACGAAAGCATTCAGTAAGGTTCTAAAATCGAGAACATAGGCAGACAATGCTTAAGAAGTGTTTACAAAAGTTACAACGACTTGGAAAATAGGGTGATTCTGTTCGACAAAAGAATAAGTCCTATTTGAGGATGGAATACCTCCAGGCCTGCTATTAAATCAGAATCAGAGATAAGACTTCGATAATTTACCTTCTCTGATTGTAGATTTTCTGTCTAACCAGACGGCTACTAGATAACTTCACTCTTGGAATGGTTATCATTTCCTTCAGCCTGATATAGCGCCCTGTTAGTAGGAAGGTATGACTTCCGTACAAAATAAACAAGCCTATCCCATTCGAGAGCACCATCTAGGAAAGTATGATTTCCTAAAGAGGTCTCAGTCCTATTGTTGGTAAGTGTTTCTGACATAACACTGAAAAGGAAGAAACAAGGAAATTGTCCCTTACACATTTTACTTGTATGTTAAAAGTATGTGTCAGAAGTGAGATCTGAACCCACGCCTACAGTCGTGGACCAGAACACTAGCTTGTGAAGGTATTACATTGAGTCTGGCGCCTTAGACCACTGGGCCATCCTGACAGCTAATCCATATATTTATCTAAATTGCTATCATATGATTTGATTTCCTGTTAGTTCATTGTCATGTTCACATTGTTATGAATATTACAATCAAATATTCTATTCTATTCTATTTAATCTGTGATAATACAACACGTAAGAAAATATAATAACAGATAAATGTGACCCATGACAGAAATTTCCCCTTACATGCGAGTACCAACACAGAACCTCTTCCCATACCAGAGAAAGAAGTCTTATTTAGCTTTCCTCAAGACTACTAGTCTGGATTTTATAATAGCAGAGACCTTCAGAAGAAATTACATGCTTCGTTAGGTGGCTCTAACCATAATACCGGTATTGAATACAGTAAGAATACAGTAAGAATACCCTTTCGGCCCTGGGCCGTGCTTGAAGAGCATAAAATTCATCTGGGAAGAATTACCTGAGCTGTCTCTAGACAGGTGACGGCTGCTCCTAGACCGCCCTCTGTGTGTTGACTCTCTGAAGGGTGACCTGGAGGAGTGAATAGAATCTGTTCTGAGGACCTTCAGGCAGAGAGTTTGGAGTCGGCGTGACCCCCGCACTACCTGGTAGCCTTTAACTGTGAGCAGGAGTGGGTGGGGTATGGGACTGCCTTCGTCAGGACTGGGAGCCACAACCTCAGAAGGACGAGTAGCGTTCGTTTTGGTTGTCTCCAGTGCTTTCACCTGGACTGGGAGCCATGAGCTCCGAAGGATGTCTCCTTCGCCTGGATTGGGAGCCTTCACCTCAGAAGGACGATGAGCCTTCGTTTTGGTTGGCATTCCCCATCCCAGGAAGTATCTGGCAAAACAACCTTTAACTAGGAAGGGCTAGATACTTTTCACTTTGGAAGGGTAGCTCTGAGACACAGAAGGGCACTGGCGCCTTTTTCTGCGGGCCAGCTCTAGCCAACCGGTGAATGCGAACATATTTGCTGTTACTGAAATATAAGAAAATAACAGCAGAAGGTGCTAGATGCACCAACTGTAATTATATAACAAACAAAACAAAACCCAACAATATAAGAGAAAAAACTATTTACTGGCGTGTTGACACGAGTAGGAAAGGTAAAATAAATATACTGCCGAAGCAAGTACTGCCTACGTTCCAGTGTCAATTTCAAACTCCTAATAGAAGTTAACAGCCATAATTCCGATAAAATTTACAAAGGTTGGTAAACCGGAAATAGATCGCATGTGTTTTTGTTTACGAAATGCGGTCTGAAATAACGGCGTAAAGAATAAAAATAGGTGTAAGAAACACCAAGAACGGTTATAAACTCGTAAGAAAATAACATATGGGAAGTAAAATTAAAGTAATAAAACAATTAAAACCATTTGTTACGTGGAAAAAGAACAAATATTTTGAGACCGTCGATTTATCGTCTTCTTACCGATGACGCCACGACGGAAAGAGGACGTAACTCTGTGTGACTCTTGCTTGTACGGGTGTATTTGGCGGCGCCCTTGGTGCCGGGAGTCCCAGGTAGGGTATTTGGGGAAGTTTTTCCGTTGGTGGATTAAGGCAAGTTGAGTATATTGCAATTGTAATGTTGTCGTAAGCTATCTATAGACCAATACATTTTTCCTCTGTAGATATGTAAAATATAAAAAACAAACGGAGGCAAGTTCTTTCATCCCCCACGCCCCGTATGTGTCTATGTATTTTACACTAAATTTTTGATCTATACATGCCCAATTTATTTTACAATGTTGCAACGGTATATCGGAAAATGAAATCATGATACGTTGCAGAGTTAATTTACGAAATCAGAAAAAGCGATAAACTAATATAAGTTTAACAGGCAGAAAGAAGTATATTCTTTTAACTGTTCGTTTGAAACTGAGCAGGCGACTCGAGTAAATGACTGACGAGTAACAGACATGCTACTGTCAGTAACAAACATGATTTTGTGTAAACTCGAAGATTGCATGACATAAATATGTGGACATGAAATTGTGTCAATGGTTTGTGGTGTTGTGAAACACTGTACGCGTGAATCCGAAAAGTGCGGGTCTGTTATCTTTATAGGGCATATATAGTTATATTATAACGTGTGTTGTACCATATGCTTATCCTTGTTTATAAATGTTTGATAATGGATGTCAGCAGGAACTTGACTTTTGACCTAAAAATCAAACGGATCATCCTCTTTCCACTGTCCACCATTGAAGTTTTATGAAATTTGCTTTAGGTAAAAGGAAAAACTGTGTGGACAAGACTTTTCATTTTCCGGTCATGGTAACGGACCTTTCAACTACTGACTTCAAAATAAACAGGGATTATTCACCAAAGGCAGTCAAAGTATGACGTTTTATGAAATTAGCTTTAGAGAAAGTAAAAAAATAGTTTCATTACGGACATTATCCGGTCTGTGACCTTGACCGTTGACCCACTCACAATCAAAAGGATCACCCTCTCGCCAGAAGCAATCCATCCATTAAGTTCATGATATTTGACTTACAGTTTACAACATTTTACATTATCATGTTACGGTGACAATGATCTTTGACCTAATGACATCCAAATCAAAAGGCATCATTCTCTCACCAAATGCACTCAAACCATGAATTTTGATGAGATTTGCTTCTGGGGAAGTGCACAGTGCAGACAAGGGTTTTCATGATCATTATTGGGTCACGGCGCACTTGACCTTCGATATTTGATATGCACATACTGATGCTTCTTACAAAGTTTCGTAAAAATCCAACAAATAGCGCAGACAAGATTTGTGACGGACGAACGGAAAAGCCAAATATAATCTGTCTCACCTACCACTTTGTGGTGGAAGACATATTTATAAAGACAATATTTTAGTTCATATGTATACTTTATTAAGCAAATAATTAAGCGAACATAAACTTCAGCATTGACTCTGGCCAGTGGTGTACATGGAGTCTTCTTCCACATGACGTGCAGCCTGAAAGAAAATAAAAAGTAAAAATAAGTCGCGTACAGTATTCAATTTGAATCAGGTGTTGCTAGGGGGAGCTAGGGCATGTTAAGGGGAATGGGACAGTTTGACACAATGGGCTAGCAGGATACATCGAAGTTAACCAGTAGCGCCAGTAAGACTTGAATCCGTGTTCACTGGATTCAAAGCCGATATGCTATAAACGTCCCTTGACCAAAACTGAGTAAATGGCACATCAAATAAAGGGTCAATACATATTATATTGTGTATCGTACGAGTATATGATTGACCTGACATGATTACAGAACAATTTTAATGTATATTTCACCCAACAGTACTACAGCAAGAATCTATTATAAGGAAAGTTAAATCTGACAAATGGTGCAATGCTCTATAAGCCATTTTTACTAGAAGGGGAATAAAATACAACTCTTGCCAAAAATCTAAAATTGTTAAATTTTACACGTTTTGTTGATAGAATATTTTACTTTAATGACTTAGTAAGGTCATTTTACATGGGGAGAAAACATTAATATACAACTATTTATTTTCTATCTCAAAACCTGGTGATGCTGCTAGTTTTAGTTATAAAACACGATTAAATAGGGCAGTTGAGAAGACACTTTTGTAGATGTGTGGTCTGTTCTGATGTGAAAATGTGTAAAACAGACACAAGATTGAAAAATTTGCTCTGTGTCCCTTTAATAAATTGAGGACCCATCACATAGACCATAATAATATTGTAATTAGTTCATGTTAAAGGGACACACGGCACTCTTGAAGTATTTATCAAGCATTAACATTAGCATCTCCATTTGTTAACCTGGTAACATTTTAAATTTAAACCTGCTTGCATTAAAAATTAAATAAAAGTGTTTCATTTTGTCTTCATTATTCTATCAAATACTTAACTATATTATAGGTGCACTGTTATCAACAGTTCTGAACTATTCTAATAAATACTATTAATGATCCCTAATGCAAATTATGCAGAAAAATTGACCGAAACTCCAGAAGTTTAAAAAAAAAAAAGATTGCCTAGTGTCCCTTTAACACAACTTGTTTTCGCATGTATCCAGTACATGTAGTTTACACGAGCTCATATGACAATCACGCTGCATTATCACCGAAAACATTTTTTACTGTAACTTTGAACAGCACCGTGCAAGCATAACACAAGCTCCATTTAAAGAACTACACAAGTGTAAACATTTTTTAAAAGGGCTCCCACCTCAAAATGATCCAATGGCATTTAACTCGGCTTGACATTCTGAAGTCGTCAGTATCAATTCACTTAGAATTGCTCAAGGGCACGATTCACATTTGAGGCCTCTCTGAAAAACAACATCAATCCAATGTCAATGATCAAACAGACAGAGTTTATCCTTTGTTATACATAATGTAACATATTTATAAAGGAAAACTCAAAACTCTACTAACTGTCATGGATATATATGTACACATATGTGTATGTAGATCTATGTTACTGTACATAAATATTAATCTGACCTGTCAATGGCTGTTTACATTATTTCGATGGTAGTTGTATCGAGTATGTATTCACGAATGTGCGAGAAAATGGGGATAACATAACGATAAAGAGACAACGCTAACAATTTACATTCATGAATCTGAGGGGTGGGGGTGGAGGGGGTTTCTAGTTTCCTTACCCCCTCCTTGTTTTCGGTATTCAAGCTCCATCTACCCACCCCCATCCTCCCCACATCAACCGTACTTGGGTGGGCGGGGGTGCGGGGGACATTGATAGCATTTCTACTAGTAATTGTTTTATTCCACGAAACGTTCTACAGTTTACAGTACATCCAGTTACTGGAAAGATCGGAGTACACGAAAAATATAAACTTTCTATTATACAGTATACGCCACCTTTTTAGGCACTATATTTGGCTTATGTCTAAATATGTACGATCTAAAAGTGGTGTGTACTGTTTATTAACAAACACATTTTAATGATAAAACAAATACCTTGATCATGGACCTCTAGCAGCAGACAGTAATCCCAAATCCAATTTGACCAACATGTCAATTTCACGTGTCAAGTTATGTCACGGTGACCTGTCAGTCACCAACACTGCATCGTGTTGACACATAATGGGACGTTATTTCGTCCGGTAAGGTATTAGTTTTTACATAATCTACAGTATGAAACACTGTACGCGTGTTATTAGACTCTATAGGTACCCGTAGTGCTCGCCGAGGTAGCGCGCCCAATTTCGGGTGTAAAAAAATGGCGTCTGTTTTAATTGAAAATTCGTAAAATAGTCCGTAAAATACAAAGAAATAGTCCATGTTCGCGGAGTTAAAATGCGAACAGAACTGATATGTTATAGGTCCGTGGCATTTCTACTGGTAGTAGAGACATACAGACTACACATATACAAAACATAACTTATAAATCTTTGTGCTCATTTGATTTTAATCTCACAACTCGGAGTATCCCTGGTCTCGGGATACCGTTGTTATTTATTCTCACAACTCGGAATACCACTCGTCTCGAGATACCGTAGTAGTTCATTCTCACAACTCGGAGTACCACTGTTCTTGGGATACCGTTGTGATTTAATCTCACAACTCGGAGTGAACATGATGTTCATACACAATTATTTCGTTGTTATATTTTTCAACCATGTATGTGAACGCTACTGAGAATTTCACGATTTTTTCATGATTTTTTTTTAAGTCGGCAAATCGTTTGTTGACAATAATCACCAAAGTCACGGTAAATTTCGTTTACTACCTTAGGCCTAAACAAAAAGTATTTTGTTTCCTGTCACCCAACCGAATCACCGTTTTTACCCTCGACACAACAACTTATACCCCTTCATTTTTGTGTTGCTTTGTTGTGTTTTGGCCTTAACAGAATATAATTCAATCAGTTTTGCATGTAATTTGAAAATTGTAATAAAAGGTAACATATCTGTGTTTAGATCTACTCTTGTTGTGTAATGTATATCTCTCAATGCTACAGTCATACGTTCGAGTCCCGCTTGTTACGCGTTTGCACATTGAATAATGTTTGACAGCTACTCACTAACGCGCGGCAGGACTGTGGTTCTACGAGTTTGTTTCAAAACAGATGAGGTCTACCTCTACCTCTACCAAATTGACGCATAGATAAAAGTTGTAAAAAGCTTTTAAAAAATCCCCCCACTCTCCATACACACACACAATTTGTTTTCCGACTTAAGTCTAAAAGGGAGTACATCAGGCCTTTTATGGGGGTCTATAGGTGTCCGATTTAAAATTGACAAATATTAATATTTTATTCTACATGACCAAAACATAATGAGCCTATAAAATCTTTTATTTGCAAAGAAATTCATTCTGCACAGTAATACGTGCTATCCTAGGTGACGCACCAGGGTTAATTTTAGCATATTACGTGTGAGTCCACCCTAGCTATATGGTGTTCTGAAACTTTAGACATTAACAAAATGGTTCTAGCTTCACATTTTGATTGATAGTGTTTTCTATCGTAAACTGGAACAATTTTATAATTTAAGCTGTTTCTAGAAAAATTCTGATTTTTAAACAAACTTTTTTGCATAAAAAAAATATAATTAGAATAAAAAAAATTGGCTTCTGCTCAGATTCGAACCCATCCCGCTCGCTTTATAATCCATAATTTTATGGGACTGCCGCTCTCCCGACTGAGCTAATAATCCTTTACAAATTTTGATGATCTATAAGGTATTTATTCTAAAACCGCAGTTTCCGAATTGACCCGGTCTATACCCAGTCAGATCTTGTTGATCGCCGACACGATCGGTAAACGTATTCAGGATTATTTTACGACCGAAACAGTTATTTTAACTTCATAGCAAGGGAGGTAAAGACTTCAGAATATTACACAGCGTACTTCAAAATAAGCTGAAATCTTATTCCGGAGAATAGGCAGCAACAACTTTTTACAAAGGATAGTAGCTTATGCGATAACCATTACTGACCAAACCTATTAAATATTATATGAAGACTATAAAGGCCATGTATATTTCTTAAATATATAAATCCAAGAAAGATGGAAGATATGCGTTTGATGGTGTTGCAACAAGAGAAATAAATTATAAAATTAACTGGTTACAAATGTCAATCACTATCCTAGAAGAACAAAACAGCGTATGAATATATTTTACGCAAGATCACGTGATGATCATGTGATGATGATGATTGATGTATTTATAGAACGCATAGCTAAACGATGAAACAATAGATGAAATAGCTATATAAATAATATATAACTTAAACAATGTTTCGAGGAAATTATTTGAAATTTCTAAATGACATTACCTTATTCGTATCCGCACTAGAAAGGAAGAAACACCTGTTAAAATATGGGTCTTCTTTTTCAGGCAATGCGTCGATTCATCAGTGAGGCTGTAGTTAGGATTCGTGAAAAAACACGGTAACTATAGCTTGGTGAACAAGTTCACCATGCTAAAAATGAAGGGTAAAAACCCAAGTAGTAAAATTCTTATCTAGAGCACTGAATAGTAAATATTGCTGAACATTTTAAGAAATGTATTTACAGGGCTATATACACCATGCCTGTGAGGTGTGTAAGACAGCTATGGAGATGGTGAATACACTACAGCTGTTCAGTGACAATGAAGACATAGAGGAAGTAGCCACAAATGAATTAAAGTAGGTATTTTAAGCTGAATAGGCATTTTTTAAAACGGAGCAAATTAGAAATCTATTTAGTATTTATCGTAGAATGTTCAAATTGCATATATTACCTCCTATTCATTGTCCTTAATACCAATAAATACATGAACCTTCACGCAAATTTTAATGCAAATATTGACGGTACATGTACGTGACCTTGACTCCGACCCAGGGTCTGTTGGAGGGCTAGAAGTTATTGGCATTAAGAAGGGCAATGACCAGGAGGTTATATATGAAATTTGAACATTCTACTCCCAAGGGCAAGAAAGTTATAATGCAATATGATGGCGTTAAAGTTTGCGTCAAAATTTATGTCAATATTTGTGTCAAATTGGCGTCAAAGTTCTTATAACTTTGTTGTCCTTTGGAGTAGAGTGTTCAAATTTTATATATAATCTCACAGGTTCTCGTTCTTCTTGTTACAGTAACTATCCGACTCCAACCGACCCTGTGTCAAGGTCAGTTTCCTCTTAAACAATGTCTCTCCAAGAAAAATGTGTTAAAGTGTGTTAAATTCTTATAACTTTTTTCTTCTTTGGAGCAGTTAAAATTTCATATATAACCTCCTTGTCATTGTCTTTCTTAATGCCAATAACTTCAAGCTCTCCAAATGACAATGGGTCGGAGTCGATACCACTTAAATACATGTACCGTCTTCAAAATCAGTGTTAAAATGTGCGTTAATTATTTTACTTTTTTATCCTATAGAGTAGAGGTTCAAATTTCATATATAACATCACTGGTCATTGTTATTATTCCACTAACTTTCATCCTCAAAGTGACCCTGTGTCAAGGTCAGTGGTCTCAAAAATACATGTACTGTCTCCAAATTTAACAATACATATACCATCTCCAAATTTGATTACATTTAACAATATAACATCCTGAAGTACAGGGTTACAGATTTCATATCTAAACTCACTGGACATAATTCTTATTTAAATAACTTCCAGCCACTGAACTGAACTGCAATACAAGAGTTGACAAGCTGATAAGTGAAGCAACTGAAACTACTGGATGGATATTCATGAAACTTTACAGAAATGTTGCCCATGAAGTCTAGTTGATCCTAGCAAAAATTCATGTTGATGTGAAATCCAAGATGGCCACCAAAGCTAAAAATAGATTTTTAAAATACAAATTTGTAGCGACTACTTCTTGAAAACTATAAGTGATATTGATATGGGAGTTTTTCTAAAATGATCAGCATGACATGATGTTGGTCCTTGTCAAACATCGTTTTGATTCTACGTTAAACATGGCTGCCAGTGGCCATCTTTGTTAACATAGAGTTATATAGTAAAAAACTTATAGCGACTACTCCTCTGAAACTACTTGACGGATGTTCATGAAACTTCACAGGAATGTTTCTCTTGATGTCTAGTTGATCCTAGAAAAATTTCAGGGTGGCCGGAAATTCAAAATGGCCACCACGGCTAAAAATAGATTTAAAATAAATAAATTTGTAGCGACTACTTCTTGATATTGATATGGGACATTTTCTAAAATGATCAGCATGACATGATGTTGATCCTTGTCGAAATTTATTTCTATGCGACTTTAAACATCTTTGTTTACATAGATTTATATACTAAAAACTTGTAGCGACTACTACTCTGAAACTACTTAATGAAACTTCACAGGAATGTTGCTGTTGATGTCTAATTGATCCCAGAATATTTTTAGGTCGGCCGGAAATTCAAGATGGCCGCCATGGCTAAAAACAGATTTTTAAAAAAAAATTGTAGCGACGACTACTTGAAAACTGTGAGTGATATTAAAATGGGACTTTTTAGAAAATTATTTTGAATCAAAATTAAACCTGGGCACCAGTGGCCATCTTTGTTTACATAGAGTTTGTATAGTAACATTTGTAGTGACTACTCCTCTGAAACTACTAGACGGATTTTCATGAAACCACAGGAATGTTGCTCTTGATGTCTAGTTGATCCTAGCACAATTTCCGTCCGTCTGTCTGTCTGTCTGTCTGTCTGTCTGTCTGTCTGTCCGTCCGTCCGTCCGTAAACTTTTTTTTGTAGCGACTACTCTGAAACTACTGAATGGATTTTCATGAAACTTTACAGAAATATTGCCCATGAAGTCTAGTTGATCCTAGCAAAAATTCATGTTGATGTGAAATCCAAGATGGCTGCCAAATCTAAAAATAGGTTTTTAAAAAACAAGTTTGTAGCGACTACATCTTGAAAACTCTAAGTGATATTGATATGGGACTTTTTCTGAAATGATCAACATGACATGATGGTTATCCGAGTCGAACATTATTTTGATTCGACGGTAAACATGGCTGCCAGTGGCCATCTTTGTTTACCTAGAGTTATATAATGAAAACTTGTAGCGATTACGCCTCTGAAACTACTTGACGGATTTTCATGAAATTTCACACGAATGTTGCTCTTGATGTCTTATTGATACTAGCAAAATTTCAGGTCGGCCGGAATTCAAGATGGCCGCCATGGCTAAAAATAGATTTTCAAAATACAAGTTTGTAGCGACTACTTCTTGAAAACTTTAAGTGATATTGATATGGGACTTTTTCTAAAATGATCAGCATGACATGATGTTGGTCCTTGTCAAAAATCGTTTTGATTCGATGTTAAACATGGCTGTCAGCGGCCATCTTTGTTTACATAGAGTTATATAGTAAAATCTTGTAGCGACTACTCCTCTGAAACTACTTGGCGGATTTTCATGAAACTTTACAGGAATGTTGCTCTTGATGTCTAATTGATCCTAGCAAAAATTCAGGTCAGGCAGAAATTCAAAATGGCTGCCACAGCTAAAAATAGATTTTTAAAAAGTAAGTTTGTAGCGACTACTTCTTGAAAACTATAAGTGATATTGATATGGGACTTTTTCTAAAATGATCAGCATGACATGATGTTGGCCCATGTCAAAAATCATTTTGATTCGACGTTAAACATGGCTGCCAGCAGCCATCTTTGTTTACATAGAGTTATATAGTAAAAACTTGTCACGACTACTCCTCTGAAACTACTTGGCGGATTTTCATGAAACTATACAGGAATGTTGCTCTTAATGTCTAATTGATCCTAGCAAAATTTCAGATCGACCAGAAATTCAAGATGGCCGCCACAGCTAAAAATAGATTTTTAAAAACTATAAGTGATATTGATATGGGACTTTTTCTAAAATGATCAGCATGACATAATGTTAGTCCTTGTCGAAAATCGTTTTGATTCGACGTTAAACATGGCTGTCAGCGGCCATCTTTGTTTACATAGAGTTATATAATGAAAACTTGTAGGGACTACTCCTCTGAAACTACTTGACGGATTTTCATGAAACTTCACAGGAATGTTGCTCTTGATGTCTAATTGATCCTAGCAAAATTTCAGGTCGGCCGGAAATTCAAGATGGCCGCCACGGCTAAAAATAAATTTTCAAAAAACAAGTTTGTAGCGACTACTTCCTGCAGTAGAGCTTCAAGGTTATTGACCTCTTGTTAAAAACAAGTTTGTAGCGACTACTTCTTGAAAACTGTAGGTGATATTGATATGGGACTTTTTCTGAAATGATCAGCATGACAAGATGTTGATCCTTGTCGAAAATTATTTTGATTCAACATTAAACATGACTGCCAGTGGCCATCTTTGTTTACCTAGTAAAAACTTCAACTTGTAGCGACTATTCATCCGAAACTACTTGACAGATATTTATGAAACTTCACAGGAATGCTTACTAGCTATCAAAATCTATCATTAGAGCTTCAAGGTCATTGACCTCTTGTTTTTTAGCACGACTGATCAGAGATCAGCAGAGCTTATGCCGTGGTGCGGAGTCCGTCCGTCCGTCCGTCTGTCCGTCCGTAAACTTTTATTTGTAGCGACTTCTCCTCTGAAACTACTGATCAACATGACATGATGGTTATCCGAGTCGGAACATTATTTTGATTCGACGTTAAACATGGCTGCCAGTGGCCATCTTTGTTTACCTAGAGTTATATAATGAAAACTTGTAGCGATTACGCCTCTGAAACTACTTGACGGATTTTCATGAAATTTCACACGAATGTTGCTCTTGATGTCTTATTGATACTAGCAAAATTTCAGGTCGGCCGGAAATTCAAGATGGCCGCCATGGCTAAAAATAGATTTTCAAAATACAAGTTTGTAGCGACTACTTCTTGAAAACTATAAGTGATATTGATATGGGATTTTTTCTAAAATGATCAGGATGACATGATGTTGGTCCTTGTCAAAAATCGTTTTGATTCGATGTTAAACATGCCTGTCAACGGCCATCTTTGTTTACATAGAGTTATATAATGAAAACTTGTAGCGACTACTCCTCTGAAACTACTTGACCGATTTTCATGAAACTTCACAGGAATGTTGCTCTTGATGTCTAATTGATCCTAGCAAAAATTCATGTTGATGTGAAATCCAAGATGGCTGCCAAATCTAAAAATAGGTTTTTAAAAAACAAGTTTGTAGCGACTACATCTTGAAAACTCTAAGTGATATTGATATGGGACTTTTTCTGAAATGATCAACATGACATGATGGTTATCCGAGTCGAACATTATTTTGATTCGACGTTAAACATGGCTGCCAGCGGCCATCTTAGTTTACATAGAGTTATATAATGAAAACTTGTAGCGACTACTCCTCTGAAACTACTTGACGGATTTTCATGAAACTTCACAGGAATGTTGCTCTTGATGGCTAATTGATCCTAGCAAAATTTCAGGTCGGCCGGAAATTCAAGATGGCCGCCATGGCTAAAAATAGATTTTCAAAATACAAGTTTGTAGCGACTACTTCTTGAAAACTATAAGTGATATTGATATGGGATTTTTTCTAAAATGATCAGGATGACATGATGTTGGTCCTTGTCAAAAATCGTTTTGATTCGATGTTAAACATGCCTGTCAACGGCCATCTTTGTTTACATAGAGTTATATAATGAAAACTTGTAGCGACTACTCCTCTGAAACTACTTGACCGATTTTCATGAAACTTCACAGGAATGTTGCTCTTGATGTCTAATTGATCCTAGCAAAATTTCAGGTCGGCCGGAAATTCAAGATGGCCGCCACGGCTAAAAATATATTTTCAAAAACAAGTTTGTAGCGACTACTTCCTGAAATCAAAATCAATCAGTAGAGCTTCAAGGTCATTGACCTCTTGTTTTTACATAATATTTTTGTTTTATCTAATCTACACCTATATAAATGATGCACCCCACCTGACCCCACCCCACAACCCATTGGTTTATTGGTTTATGGGCTCCTCTCACATGGAGGAGAGTGGTTATGGGCTTCCCTCACATGGAGGAGATGGGGAGGGGAATTTTGTTCATCTTATCTTCCATTATTTGGATATTAAAATTTTAATTTGAACGCAATCCTTTGCATATAAAACAATTTAGATTAAATTCAGATACACAGATGAAATATCAATAAAAACAGTTGCCAGATATCCCCTCCTTCCCCGAGTTGCCTGTCGACCACAAATATCTTTAAAATGACAGCAATTTTTGATTAAAAATTATAAAAATAAAAACAATTTCACACTGCCCCAAATTTTACTATAATTTGTATGAGATTCTAACACATTTTATATCGGCCCAAGTTTATGTACCCGCCGTGCCCCACAATCCCACCCCACATTGTTTTAGCCTTGTTTTCTGATGCTATATACTGGCTATATAATTTATTATTCTCTGAAAAATAAATCGAATAGCCGAGCTCTGCTGTTCTCAGACAGCTCTTGTTCAATAGTTTGTTTTGTATACATTTATTAAAGATAATTATTGTACCTTTTTCACCTTTATCTGTAAAAAAAAATCCTAGAGGCATGGCCCACTTGGGGCTGGCCTGGATTGGCGCTAAGCGGGTATTAGCAAATTATATATTTGCACACCTTTACCAGACCTCTTTCGTCTCATCCACACGTATTCTCTGCACTTACCAGACCTCTTTTGTCTCATCCACACTTATTCTCTGCACTTACCAGACCTCTTATGTCTCCTCCACACTTATTTTTGCACTTACCAGACCTCTTTTGTCTCATCTACACTTATTCTCTGCACTTACCGGACCTCTTGTCTCATCCACATTTATTCTCTGCACTTACCAGACCTCTTTTGCCTCATCCACACTTATTCTCTGCACTTACCAGACCTCTTTTGTCTCATCCACACTTATTCTCTGCACTTACCAGACCTCTTTTGCCTCGTCCACACTTATTCTCGGCACTTACCAGACCTCTTTTATCTCACCCACTTCTGTTACTCTTTGCAAGTGGCTAGGATGGACAAGGTCATCAGATGAGTAATTTAGGGCCCTCTTGTTTACTTGCATGTAGCCTGTATATATTAAAGATAACCTGATATTACAACAGTATGTTTTCTACAGATACATGTTGCTGCCAGCATTAATGGGGTACTTTCTAATGAAGAACACTGTGAGGGATAGACTCAGGGTTGTGAAGGAAAGCCAGGTAATTGATTGGATACTTCCTACTAAATTATTAAATATATATTTAAAGATAATGTCTTTCTTTTACAGGTTGTTACAAAAGGTTGTTTAGTGTGGCCTGCTTAGCATGGCAGGCACTTACCGTATTTGTCGGCGTATAGCGCGCATGCGCATATAACGCGCACCCCGTCTTTGGGTCTGAAATCCTTGGAAAAAAACTTTTTGTTACGTATTGTAGCGTAAACCTCACATAAAAAACATGTGTTTTCAATTTCAGGACAGCAGAGCGCCATTTTGAATCATTGACCAAAGAGGAAATGTAAAACGAATTTTGATTGGCTAAAACAAGCTGCATGTTAGACTGTGTTTTTTTACTCAAGTGTAAATAAACTTGTACTGTTGAGTGTACTTTTGTTGTTTACTCAAGATTCAATAAAATAAAAATCCCCACGCCCGCGTTCAACTTTTATTACGATCATATTAAATTTATTAATCTGGCGTTGTATGACTGTTGTTGTTTGCAGGTTATTTACTCTTGCTTGTCAATTTGAAGGTGTTGACAATTTGAAGGTGATGACAGTTTGAGAGGTTTCTCGAAATGAGATGCATTGTCTTGTGGCATCACCTATTAAATGCATTTTCCTAACACATCGTGTCAGCACCTACTCAAACTTCTGAAGTAATCAAGGACAATTAAGGAATTGACATTTTTCTGCGTACATGTATTGTACATGTTTGTTTAAAAATCACCATAGTCATCGTTGTTTGCGGTCAGATTAGCAAGAACCAAACCCGGTTGTCGTCGTTAAGAAGAAAACATAATATTCTATTCTATTCTATACACGGGTTTGTAAACCCGTCTACGTTAAACGGAAACCACATCCTCGTTATCATTTCACTTTGCCGATTGACGTAAACAATGATATTTTTCAACATTTCAATGGTATTTTCTCAACAATAATCAACATAAAACATGGTAAAGTTTGATTTTATTATTTTTATTGATAATAAGCATATAGCATACAACGCATTTTATTGAAACAATAGAAACAAGCCAACTTTTTTTCGATTCAATCTCTGTAGTAAACGGCCGGTCTTGCGACTTTTTGAAAACCACAAAACTTCTCGTCTTGGCTGAAAAAAAAAAAGTAAATCATTACTTGTTGCTTAAACCGCGCACCCCAACTTCAGCCACAGAATCTGGGGTAAAAAAGTGCGCGCTATACCCCGACAAATACGGTAGGGAACACTTTGTGCATTGTCATTGGCCTCATACTTTTGTTTTCACTTAATAACTTGTAAAGTATTGCACCTGCCATCTTTTGCATCCAACTTCGTAAAATGTTCTTTATCGCCTTATTTGATATATACTAGGATATCATATCCTAGTCCTACTATTTCATTCTCCATTCCTCAAAGTCATTGTCAAATAATGAGACTAAATTCTTGGTTAAAGTTTGCATGCATTTATTGATATGATTTTTTAATATGAACAGTTGTACAAATGAACTGTTATTATACCAGTTGGTTATTTGTATGAACCCAGTGTCTATTCTGGAAATCGAAAAGTAGGAGGGATTTTTCCCCCTATACTTGAAAAATAGGGGGGATTTTAAAAAAGCAGGGGGCAATATGTGAAAACACATGAACTGACAGATACCTTTTAAATGTTCCGTAAATTAAGAACGAAAATAATGTCTGCAACTGCAAGGCAAAACAAGCATGTCCTAACTTATTTTCGTCTAATTATTCCGTGGGGGGTGAGGCATCCATGTCTTTTAGACACATTTCTAGTTTGGAATTGAAGTGACTGACTGAATCTTTTACTGACTATCGAAACATCATACTGTTGGTGATTGATACATTGCTATTATATTTAATTAGTTCAGGTAATTATAATCTCGTATCTGCCATTACTTGGGCCTTTATTTTAAATTGAAAATAATAATTCACTAACAAAAACAAATAAGTAACATACTTTACTGTGCAAACTGACTTTAGTTAGATTTTGGTGTCAAAATTCAAGATAGTTGCCGTGCAAAATATTTTGCCTCTTAAAGGTTTCCGGACATTTGTGGTCACAATTTTTGTGTTGCCTTCCTAGCATGGCAGACATTTAGGAATCACATGTCGTCCATCCGTCATCGTCCGTTAACTTAAACCTGCAACCTAACCTTGGCCATAACTTGAAAAGTATTTGACCTATGATCAAAAATCTTCATCAATATTTTCATCTTACCCCAAGAAATATTGTTGCAATTGTCCTTTTGGCAGGGTTATTCCCCTTGCAGGGCCCTCCCTTCACTTTGGGGGAATGGGGCCAGGGCCCTCAGGAAGGGGAATTTTGCATTGTTTTCATATCAAAGGGGAATTTCTAAGAAACACAAATTAGTGTGTGTTTTTTTAGCTCTACTTATGGGATGGCGAGTTGTCCGTCGTCCGTCGTTAGGGCCTTCATTTTTCATCCGATCTTTACCAAAGAATATGGCAATGATAATTACAATGAAAGCTCGGACAAGTTCGAAAACCAGCCAGATCGGACCAGTAACAGCGGAGTTATGGCCCTTGATTTAGTTAAAAATGCTATATTTTGCCTCGTTAAGACGATAGGGCCTTCTCTTTTCATCCTATCTTTACCAAACTTTACCACATTATTATTATCAATGAAAGCTCGACAATTTCGAAAACCAGCCATATCGGACTAGTAACAGGAGAGTTATGGCCCTTGATTTAGGTAAAAATGCTATATTTTGCCTCGTTAAGACGATAGGGGCTTCATTGTTCATCCGATCTTTACCAAACTTTATCAAATTGTTAATGTCGTTGAAAGCTCGAACAAGTTCGAAAACCAGCCATATCGGACCAGTAACAGTGAGGTTATGTCCCTTGATTTAGTTAAAAATGCTATATTTTGCCTCGTTCCGATCTTTACCAAACTTTATCAGATTGTTAATATCAATGAAAGCTCGGACAAGTTCGAAAACCAGCCATATCGGACTAGTAACAGCGAAGTTATGGCCCTTGATTTAGTTAAAAAGGCTATATTTTGCCTCGTTAAGACGATAGGGTCTTCATTTTTCATCCGATCTTTACCAAACGTTACCAGATTGTTAATATCATAATCAATGAAAGCTTGGACAAGTTCGAAAACCAGCCAGATCCGACCAGAACAGCGGAGTTATGGCCCTTGATTTAGTTAAAAATGCTATATTACGATAGGGCCTTCATTTTTCATACGATCTTTACCAAACTTTACCAGATTGTTAAGATAAATGAAAGCTCGGACATGTTCGAAAACCAACCAGATCGGACCAGAACAGCGGAGTTATGGCCCTTGATTTAGTTAAATATGCTATATTTTGCCTCGTTAATACTACGATAGGGCCTTCATTTTTCATCCGATCTTAACCAAACTTTACCAGATTGTTACTATCAGCTCCGACAGTTTTCAATACCAGCCAGATTGGACCATTTACACCGGAGTTATGGCCCTTGATTTTCTGAAATATGCTATATTTTGGCCTCATTAAGAAGAAAGGGCCTTCTTTTGGCCAGATTTCAGTGAAACTTTTCAAGGATGATCAGTACCAAGCCTAGTTTTACATATCATCACCGTGTTCCAGTTGATTGATTTTGGCAGAGTTCTGTCCCTTTAAAGGTTTTAATACACAAACTTTGTCTGGACTAGTTCTCCTGAAAGTCTCCCCACATTTCAACTTTACAGGGATGATCAGCACCAAGCATAATTGTGCATATCATCGTCGCGTTTCAGTTAACAGATTTTTGGTGGAGTTATGGCCCTTTAAAGGTATCTGATACACAAACATTTTCCTGGCTAGTTCTCCTGAACCCCTGGCTGGATTTTAACGAAACTTAACAAGGATGATCAGTATCAGGTCTAGTTGTGCAAATCATTGCCGTGTTCCGGTTGAATGATTTTTGGCAGAGTTTTGGCCCTTTAAAGGTTTTAATACACAAACTTTGTCTGACTAGTTCTCCTGAACGCCTCCCCACATTTCAACGAAACTTTACAGGGATGATCAGCAGCAACCATAATTGTGCATATCATCGTGGCATTCCGGTTAACAGATTTTTGATGGAGTTATGGCCCTTTAAAGGTTTTTGATACACAAACATTTTCCGGGCTAGTTCTCCTGAACCCCTGACTGGATTTTAACGAAACTTGACAAGGATGATCAGTATCAAGCCTAGTTGTGCATATCATTGCCATATTCGGGTTGAATGATTTTTGGCAGAGTTATGGCGCTTTAATGGTTTTAATAGCCAAATGTTGTCCAGATTAGTCTCTTCTGAACTCCTTTCTGCATTTCAACGAATCTTGATGGGGATGATCAGTACCAAGCCTAGTTGCACCTGTCATTGCCGTGTTTGGTTGAATGCATTTTGGCAGAGTTATGACCCCTTAAAGGTTTTAATACACTAACTTTGTACAGACTAGTTCTCCTGAACCTCTGGCTGGATTTCAGTGAAATTTGTCGGACAATCAGTACCAAGCCTAGTTGCGTATATCTTCATGTTCTGGTTGAACTATATTTGAAAGAGTTGTGGCCCTTTATACATAAACTTTATCTAGAGCCAGTAGAGCGTCCACAGGCCCTCTTGGACCTGTTGTTTATTATTTAAGTGGTACCAAGAATTTACCATTCCAAATTGCAAATTGTATGCTGTTTTCCTGTTGTTGTTTTTAGCTCTACTGATCAGAGATCAGCAGAGCTTATGCCGTGGTGCGGCGTCCGTCGTCCGTCTGTCTGTCTGTCTGTCCATAAACTTTTATTTGTAACGACTACTCCTCTGAAACTACTGGATGAATATTCATGAAACTTTACAGAAATGTTGCCCATGAATTCTAGTTGATCCTAGCAAAAATTCATTTTGATGTGAAATCCAAGATGGTCGCCAAATCGTTTGTAGCGACTACTTCTTGAAAACTCGATATTGATATGGGACTTTTTCTAAAATGATCAGCATGACATGATCTTAGTCCTTGTCGAAAATCGTTTTGATTCGACGTTAAACATGGCTGCCAGTGGCCATCTTTGTCTACATAGAGTTATATAATGAAAACTTGTAGCGACTACTCCTCTGAAACTACTTGACGGATTTTCATGAAACCTCACAGCAATGTTGCTCTTGATGTCTAATTGGTCCTAGCAAAATTTCAGATCGGCCAGAAATTCAACATGGCCGCCACAGCTAAAAATAGATTTTTAGCTCTACTGATCAGAGATCAGCAGAGCTTATGCCGTGGTGCGGCGTCCGTCGTCCGTCTGTCTGTCCTTCCGTAAACTTTTATTTGTAGCGACTACTCCTCTGAAACTACTGGATGGATATTCATGAAACTTTACAGAAATGTTGCCCATGAAGTCTAGTTGATCCTAGCAAACATTCATGTTGATGTGAAATCCAAGATGGCCGCCAAATCTAAAAATAGGTTTTTAAAAAACAAGTTTGTAGCGACTACTTCTTGAAAACTCTAAGGGATATTGATATGGGACTTTCTCTAAAATGATCAGCATGACATGATGTTGGTCCTTGTCGAAAATCGTTTTGATTCAACGTTAAACATGGCTGCCAGCGGCCATCTTTGTTTACATAGAGTTATATAATGAAAACTTGTAGCGACTACTCCTCTGAAACTACTTGACGGATTTCATGAAACTTCACAGGAATGTTGCTCTTGATGTCTAATTGATCCTAGCAAAATTTCAGGTCGGCCGGAAAATCAAGATGGCCGCCACGGCTTAAAATAGATTCTTAGCTCGACTGATCATCAGAGATCAGCAGAGCTTATGCCGTTGTGCGGCGTCTGTCGTCCGTCTGTCCGTAAACATTTTTTCTAGCGACTACTTTAAAACTACTGAATGGATTTTCATGAAACTTTACAGAAATGTTGCCCATGAAGTCTAGTTGATCCTAGCAAAAATTCATGTTGATGTGAAATCCAAGATGGCCGCCAAATCTAAAAATAGTTTTTTTAAAAACAAGTTTGTAGCGACTACTTCTTGAAAACTCTTAAGTGATATTGATATGGGACTTTTTCTAAAATGATCAGCATGACATGATGTTGGTCCTTGCCGAAAATCGTTTTGATTCAACGTTAAACATGGCTGCCAGCGGCCATCTTTGTTTACATAGAGTTATATAATGAAAACTTGTAGCGACTACTCCTCTGAAACTACTTGACGGATTTCATGAAACTTCATAGGAATGTTGCTCTTGATGTCTAATTGATCCTAGCAAAATTTCAGGTCGGCCGGAAATTCAAGATGGCCGCCACGGCTAAAAATATTTTTTCAAAATACCAGTTTGTAGCGACTTATTCTTGAAAACTATAAGTGATATTGATATGCGTCTTTTCCTAAAATGATCAGT
Source organism: Cyrtodaria siliqua (assembly GCA_037043455.1). NCBI lineage: Eukaryota > Metazoa > Mollusca > Bivalvia > Adapedonta > Hiatellidae > Cyrtodaria > Cyrtodaria siliqua. Next base: position 144,614 of record JAWPHD010006036.1, read on the forward strand.
ATGACATGATGTTGATCCTTGTCGAAAATTATTTTGATTCGACGTTTAACATGGCTGCAGCGGCCATCTTTGTTTACATAGAGTTATATAGTAAAAACTTGTAGCGTCTACTCCTCTGAAACTACTTGGCGGATTTTCATGAAACTTCACAGTAATATTGCTCTTAATGCCTAATTGGTCGTAGCAAAATTTCAGGTCGGCCAGAAATTCAAGATGGCCGCCACAGCTTAAAATAGATTTTTAAAAAATAAGTTTGTAGCGACTACTTCTTGAAAACTATAAGTGATATTGATATGGGACTTTTTCTAAAATGATCAGATGACATGATGGTTATCCGAGTCAAACTTTATTTTGATTCGACGGTAAACATGGCTGCCAGTGGCCATCTTTGTTTACATAGAGTTATATAATGAAAACTTGTAGCGATTACTCCTCTGAAACTACCTGACGGATTTTCATGAAACTTCACTCGAAAGTGCTCTTAATATCTTATCGATCCTATCAAAATTTCAGGTCGGACGGAAATTCAAGATGGCCACCATGGCTAAAAATAGATTTTCAAAATACAAGTTTGTAGCGACTACTTCTTGAAAACTATAAGTGATATTGATATGGGACTTTTTCTGAAATGATCAGCATGACATGATGTTGGTCCTTGTCAAAAATCGTTTTGATTCGATGTTAAACATGGCTGTCAGCAGCCATCTTTGTTTATGAGTTATATAATGAAAACTTGTAGCGACTACTCCTCTGAAACTACTTGACGGATTTTCATGAAACTTCACAGGAATGTTGCTCTTGATGTCTAATTGATCCTAGCAAAATTTCAGGTCGGCCGGAAATTCAAGATGGCCGCCACGGCTAAAAATATTTTTTCAAAAAACAAGTTTGTAGCGACTACTTCCTGAAATCAAAATCAATCAGTAGAGCTTCAAGGTCATTGACCTCTTGTTAAAAAATAAGTTTGTAGCGACTACTTCTTGAAAACTCTAAGGGATATTGATATGGGACTTTCTCTAAAATGATCAGCATGACATGATGTTGGTCCTTGTCGAAAATCGTTTTGATTCAACGTTAAACATGGCTGCCAGCGGCCATCTTTGTTTACATAGAGTTATATAATGAAAACTTGTAGCGACTACTCCTCTGAAACTACTTGACGGATTTCATGAAACTTCACAGGAATGTTGCTCTTGATGTCTAATTGATCCTAGCAAAATTTCAGGTCGGCCGGAAAATCAAGATGGCCGCCACGGCTTAAAATAGATTCTTAGCTCGACTGATCATCAGAGATCAGCAGAGCTTATGCCGTTGTGCGGCGTCTGTCGTCCGTCTGTCCGTAAACATTTTTTCTAGCGACTACTTTAAAACTACTGAATGGATTTTCATGAAACTTTACAGAAATGTTGCCCATGAAGTCTAGTTGATCCTAGCAAAAATTCATGTTGATGTGAAATCCAAGATGGCCGCCAAATCTAAAAATAGTTTTTTTAAAAACAAGTTTGTAGCGACTACTTCTTGAAAACTCTTAAGTGATATTGATATGGGACTTTTTCTAAAATGATCAGCATGACATGATGTTGGTCCTTGCCGAAAATCGTTTTGATTCAACGTTAAACATGGCTGCCAGCGGCCATCTTTGTTTACATAGAGTTATATAATGAAAACTTGTAGCGACTACTCCTCTGAAACTACTTGACGGATTTCATGAAACTTCATAGGAATGTTGCTCTTGATGTCTAATTGATCCTAGCAAAATTTCAGGTCGGCCGGAAATTCAAGATGGCCGCCACGGCTAAAAATATTTTTTCAAAATACCAGTTTGTAGCGACTTATTCTTGAAAACTATAAGTGATATTGATATGCGTCTTTTCCTAAAATGATCAGTATGACATGATGTTGATCCTTGTCGAAAATTATTTTGATTCGACGTTTAACATGGCTGCAGCGGCCATCTTTGTTTACATAGAGTTATATAGTAAAAACTTGTAGCGTCTACTCCTCTGAAACTACTTGGCGGATTTTCATGAAACTTCACAGTAATATTGCTCTTAATGCCTAATTGGTCGTAGCAAAATTTCAGGTCGGCCAGAAATTCAAGATGGCCGCCACAGCTTAAAATAGATTTTTAAAAAATAAGTTTGTAGCGACTACTTCTTGAAAACTATAAGTGATATTGATATGGGACTTTTTCTAAAATGATCAGATGACATGATGGTTATCCGAGTCAAACTTTATTTTGATTCGACGGTAAACATGGCTGCCAGTGGCCATCTTTGTTTACATAGAGTTATATAATGAAAACTTGTAGCGATTACTCCTCTGAAACTACCTGACGGATTTTCATGAAACTTCACTCGAAAGTGCTCTTAATATCTTATCGATCCTATCAAAATTTCAGGTCGGACGGAAATTCAAGATGGCCACCATGGCTAAAAATAGATTTTCAAAATACAAGTTTGTAGCGACTACTTCTTGAAAACTATAAGTGATATTGATATGGGACTTTTTCTGAAATGATCAGCATGACATGATGTTGGTCCTTGTCAAAAATCGTTTTGATTCGATGTTAAACATGGCTGTCAGCAGCCATCTTTGTTTATGAGTTATATAATGAAAACTTGTAGCGACTACTCCTCTGAAACTACTTGACGGATTTTCATGAAACTTCACAGGAATGTTGCTCTTGATGTCTAATTGATCCTAGCAAAATTTCAGGTCGGCCGGAAATTCAAGATGGCCGCCACGGCTAAAAATATTTTTTCAAAAAACAAGTTTGTAGCGACTACTTCCTGAAATCAAAATCAATCAGTAGAGCTTCAAGGTCATTGACCTCTTGTTAAAAAATAAGTTTGTAGCGACTACTTCTTGAAAACTATAAGAGATATTGATATGGGACTTTTTCTAAAATGATCAGCGTGACATGATTGTTATCCGAGTCGAACATTATTTTGATTCGACGTTAAACATGGCTGCCAATGGCCATCTTTGTTTACATAGAGTTATATAATGAAAACTTGTAGCGACTACTCCTCTGAAACTACTTGACGGATTTTCATGAAACTTCACACGAATGTTGCTCTTGATGTCTAATTGATCTCTACTTGACGGATTTTCATGAAACTTCACACGAATGTTGCTCTTGATGTCTAATTGATCTTAACAAAATTCAAGATGGCCGCCATGGCTAAAAATAGATTTTTAAAAAATAAGTTTTGTAGCGACTACTTCTTGAAAACTATAAGTGAGATTGATATGGGACTTTTCTAAAATGATCAGCATGACATGATGGTTATCCGAGTCGAACATTATTTTGATTATATGTTAAACATGGCTGTCAGCAGCCATCTTTGTTTACATAGAGTTATATAATGAAAACTTGTAGCGACTACTCCTCTGAAACTACTTGACGGATTTTCATGAAACTTCACAGGAATGTTGCTCTTGATGTCTAATTGATCGTAGCAAAATTTCAGGTCGGCCGGAAATTCAAGATGGCTGCCACAGCTAAAAATAGATTTAAAATAAATAAGTTTGTAGCTACTACTTTTTCAAAACTATAAGAGATATTATATGGGACTTTTTCTAAAATGATCAGTATGACATGATATTGGTCCTTGTCGAAAATCAGATCTGCCAGAAATTCAAGATGGCCGTCACAGCTAAAAATAGATTTTTAAAAAATAAGTTTGTAGCGACTACTTCTTGAAAACTACACGTGATATTGATATGGGACTTTTTCTAAAATGATCAGTATGACATGTTGTTGATCATTGTGGAAAATTATTTTGATTCGACGTTAAACATGGCTTCCAGTGACCATCTTTGGTTACATAGAGTTATATAGTAAAAACTTGTAGCGACTACTCCTCTGAAACTACTTGACGGATGTTCATGAAACTTCACAGGAATGTTGCTCTTGATGTCTAGTTGATCCTAGAAAAATTTCAGGTCGGCCAAAATTCAAGATGGCCGCCACAGCTAAAAATAGATTTAAAATAAATAAGTTTGTAGCGACTACTTCTTCAAAACTATAAGAGATATTGATATGGGACTTTTTCTAAAATGATCAGTATGACATGATGTTGGTCCTTGTCGAAAATCGTTTTGAATTGACGTTAAACATGGCTGCCAGCGGCCATCTTTGTTTACATAGAGTTATATAATGAAAACTTGTAGGGACTACTCCTCTGAAACTACTTGACGGATTTTCATAAAACTTCACAGGAATGTTGCTCTTAATGTCTAATTGATCCTAGCAAAATTTCAGGTCGGCCGGAAATTCAAGATGGCCGCCACGGTTAAAAATAGATTTTCAAAAAACAAGTCTGTAGTGACTACTTCCTGAAATCAAAATCAATCAGTAGAGCTTCAAGGTCATTGACCTCTTGTTAAAAAATAAGTTTGTAGCGACTACTTCTTGAAAACTATAAGTGATATTGATATGGGACTTTTCTAAAATGATCAGCATGACATGATGTTGGTCCTTGTCAAAAATCGTTTTGATTATACGTTAAACATGGCTGCGGCCATCTTTGTTTACATAGAGTTATATAGCTAAAACTTGTAGCGACTACTCCTCTGAAACTACTTGGCGGATTTTCATGAAATTTTACAGGAATGTTGCTCTTAGTGTCTAATTGATCCTAGCAGATCGGCCAGAGATTCAAGATGGCCGCCACAGCTAAAAATAGAGTTTTAAAAAAATAAGTTTGTAGCGACTACTTCTTGAAAACTCTAAGTGATATTGATATGGGACTTTTTCTAAAATGATCAGCATGACATGATGTTGGTCCTTATCAAAAATCGTTTTGATTTAATGTTAAACATGGCTGTCAGCGGCCATCTTTGTTGACATATAGTTATATAATGGAAACTTGTAGCGACTACTCCTCTGAAACTACTTGACGGATTTTCATGAAACTTCACAGGAATGTTGCATTTGATGTCTTATTGATCCTAGCAAAATTTCAGGTCGGCCGGAAATTCAAGATGGCCGCCAAGGCTAAAAATAAATTTTCAAAAAACAAGTTTGCAGCGACTACTTACTGAAATCTAAATCAATCAGTAGAGCTTCAAGGTCATTGACCTCCTGTTCATCCTATCTTTACCAAACTTTACCACATTGTTAATATCAATGAAAGCTCAGACAAGTTCGAAAACCAGCCATATCGGACTAGTAACAGCGGAGTTATGGCCCTTGATTTAGTTAAAAATGCTATATTTTGCATCGTTAAGACGGTAGGGCCTTCATTGTTCATCCTATCTTTACCAAACTTTACCACATTGTTAATGTCATTGAAAGCTCGGTCAAGTTCGAAAACCAGCGAGATCGGACCAGTAACAGCGGAGTTATGGTCCTTGATTTAGTTAAAAACGCTATATTGCTATATTTTGCCTCGTTAAGACGATAGGGCCTTCGTTTTTCATCCTATCTTTACCAAACTTTACCACATTGTTAATATCAATGAAAGCTCGGACAAGTTCGAAAACCAGCCATATCGGACTAGTATCAGGAGTTGTAGCCCCTGATTTAGCTAAAAATGCTATATTTTGCATCGTTAATAAGATAGGGGCTTCAATGTTCATCCGATCTTTACCAATCTTTATCAGATTGTTAATGTCATTGAAAGCTCGAACAAGTTTGAAAACCAGCCATATTGGACTAGTTACAGCGAAGTTATGGCCCTTGATTTAGTTAAAAATGCTATAGTTTGCCTCGTTAAGACGATAGGGGCTTCATTGTTCATCCGATCTTTACCAAACTTGATCAGATTGTTAATATCAATGAAAGCTTGGACAAGTTCTAAAACCAGCCATATCGGACCAGTAACATCGGAGTTATGGCCCTTGATTTACTTCAAAATGATATATTTTGCCTCGTTAAGACGATAGCGCCTTCATTTTTCATCCGATCTTTACCAAACTTCATGAAATTGTTAATGTCTATGAAAGCTTGGTCAAGTTTGAAAACCAACCAGATCGGACCAGTAACAGCGGAGTTATAGCCCTTGATTTTGTTAAAAATGCTATAAAAAAAAAAGTGTAATATGCCTCGTCATACGACAGGGCCTTCATTTTGCATCTGATCTTTGCCAAACTTTACAAGATTTTACAACTGTCTTTTTTATATTATTATTAATTTTATTTTAATTATTATTATTATTATTATTTTTATTGATTCATGTTTTATTTAATTTTTTTTTTTTAAATTATTCCTTTTTTTACTTTTTTTTTTTTTTTTTAGCTCTATGTTTGACCAGTCCGACCAATTACAGAGGAGTTATGGCTCTTAATTTAGTTAAAAATAAATGCTATATTTTGCCTAGTTAATACGGTATGGCCTTCATTTTTCATCTGATCTTTACCAAACTTTACCAGATTCTTTAGTTATGGCCCTTGATTTAGTCACAAAGCTGTTTTTAGCCCGAAACTTTCAAAAAAACGTAAATGGCAGTCACTCGCTTCATTGATGTTATAAGAGCCATGTTAGCCAGTAGAGCGTCCACAGGCCCTCTTGGGCCTCTTGTTTTATTTTATTTTATTTTTTTTTTATTTTTTTTATTATTATTTTTTTTTTTAATTATTATTTGGAAATTATTCCATTTTTTTTCAGATTTTTTTTTTTTTAAATCTCTATGTTGGACCAGAAATAAATGCTATATTTTGCCTCGTTAATACGGTATGGCCTTCATTTTTCATCTAATCTTTACAAACTTTACCAGATTCTTTAGTTATGGCCCTTGATTTAGTCAAAAAGCTGTTTTTTGCCTGAAACTTTCAAAAAAACGTAAATGGCAGTCACTCGCTTCATTAATGTTATAAGACCCATGTTAGCCAGTAGAGCGTCCACAGGCCCTCTTGGGCCTCTTGTTTATTTTGTTTTTTGAATTTTTATTTTTTGAATTTTTTTTTAGCTCTATGTTTGACCAGTTGGATCAGTAACAGAGGAGTTACGGTAGGGCTTTCATTTTTTGCCCGAAACTTTCAAAAAAATATTAATGGCAGTCACTCGCTTCATTGATGGTAC